>JACXIT010000146.1:271555-281897 GCA_014737525.1 Bombus difficillimus | reverse complement strand
CAATTTGTAGTTCATTGGAATTTTTAAATTGACAAGTTAACATTAATATTTTTGACAAATTTAAATTAATATTGTGTGGATAGTCGATACGTTCCGTGTTGAATTTTCCGCTTTGACTGGATATTTTCGTTTCTATTCGTCGATAAATTTCACATACGATATTTTGTATAATCCAGTATCGGGGTTTAATTATCAATAACTATTTTACTACCAACAGTATGTTATTATATAGTAATATTACAAATATTACAAGACGTGTATTATACGGGAAACTGGTGATTCTGATAATGTGAGCTGTGAGAAAGTCTCAAAAATTGATACGATAGGAAGCACGTCAAAATGACGTGTTTGTATTTGAATCAAATATTGTTTGAATTAAATGTGAACTTTGTGTTCTTGTATTCTTTGATCAGTTGAAGATTGGTAGTACCTAATAATATCTGACACGAATAGAAGGATAATCAGATTATCTTTATCTTTATCAAACAAAGTCAAAAAATTAAAACAGAAAGCATGGCATAAAATGAAAATTCCTTTCCTTTATAGCTTCGATCTTCTTTTCACTTTTTATTTCGCATAGGAAGCAGAGTGTGGTAAGTTGCGAGATGTAAGTCTATTTATGTCATATTTGTCATATTTTAAGTCATATTTGCTGTCGCAATGTTTGATTTATCATTAAACTGCAGATATTTACTCTGTTGAAAATGTTGCGCTAGTTACAAGAAACAGTAATTAGAAGATTTTTCTAGATACAATCGATAGACTCAATCGATAGTTTTAAGATGCTCCTTTGTTTCTTCTTTTTCCCCTAGTCCATGTAAATGTGTGCAATAAAGGTTTTTCGGCTCAGAACGGTGTGATAGATTTATCCATACCATGTAATAATAACAACTATTGTGATCCTACCTCTAAATAATTAGTTATTTTTATTGAAAATATTATTAATAGTAATAATATTGAAGAGCGCAGAAGATAACCTAAAAACAAAAAAAAAGTGCCTGATCGATGATTCAGTGTTGAATATCATACGGGTGCTTTATCGACTATGTAATAATTGCTTACGTGATGATACAGTTATCAAAAAAGAAAAAAAATGTCGAGGGGAGCGAGTTTAAGTATTGAAAAACTAAACAAAGAAAATTACGATACGTGGAAATTACAAATGGAAGCAATATTCATTAAAGATGAATTGTGGGTGCAAGTGCAAGTGGTTCAATAATTAGACTTGAAGCAACAATGGAAAGGATGGTCAAGCCAGAACCGATATTATTCTTCACATGAGTTCGAGTGAGCTATGTCATGTGAGGCATTGCAAAACTTCACACGAATTATGGAATAAATTAAAGGAGGTTTACGAATCCAAAGGACCCGCAAGAAAGGTTACGTTCCTAAAGCAATTATTATTCACGAAAATGTCCGGTAGTAAAAATATGTCCGAAATGGATATATATGGATATATATAGTCGCTGATGATTTATTGTTAATCCTATTATTATATAGCATCCCGAATACATACGAAAATTTTAGATGTGCGATCGAATCGCGGGATCAATTATCTACCCCAGATGCGCTTAGGATAAAATTATTAGAAGAAGCTAATTCTCGTCGTAATTCGAATGCTGTGATTGATCACCAGGAAGCTCTACAAGGGGAAGATTCAAACAAACACCAGAGGTATGATAATAATAGAAATTCTTCAAATAAAAATAGATTTATTAAAGGTAATAAAGTAAAACACATTGAATGTTTTTATTGTCACAAACGAGGATATAAGGCAAATCAATGTTTGTAGAAGAAAAGGGATGATCGTAATAAGGCTCAACTAGCGCAAGTTCCTGAAATGCCCAAAACTAAACAATGCTTACTTGCTTCCAATATTCAGGATGAAGACAATCGGGATAACAGTATTATTACTGATGTTTCATTGAATATAAACATGGAACCACCAAGGGAATGGTACATTGACAATGGTGCTAAGTCACATATATGCAAAAATGGAAAGGTGTAATAAGCGAATGACAAATTAGCTGAAATCAAAGGTAAAGATACTATAATATTATTTAGTTGTATAAAAAACAAACTTGAGAAATTCCGATTGAAAAACGCGTTGTACGTACCAAAATGAAAAACAAATTTTATCTCGGTATCAAAAGTTACAGGAAATGGAAAAAGGATTGTATTTACAAATAAAATGGCTACAATATTTGGAAAGAACGATGAAATCGTTATTACTGCTAACTGTAAAAGGGATTTATATATTGTGGATAGAAAATCCGCATATATTGGTATAGTATATGAAAGCAGAAATATACTTATGGACTGGCACTATCGATATGGATACTTAAATGAATCTGATGTTCATAGATTGATAAGTAAAAATATGGTAAATGGTTCACCTAACGTATGATTGAGTAAAAATGAAAATTGCGTTCAAGATAAATTTGTGGTTAAGAGAGGGCGAGGAAGACCAAACATAATACGAACAGGAAATGCAAGTACAAGCGGTCAAGGTGGCCGATTAGTTGAGACAGGAGGACAAAAGGCAGCAACTGGCAATTGTTGCAAGTGATTATCCAAATCTGTGATGATGGCTATCGGCGTAGAGCCCAGGGGCCAAATGGTGTAACACAAGGGAGAATGCGTCAGTTTAAGCTGGTGTTACTTGGAGAATCTGCTGTGGAAAAATCAAGTTTTGTCTTGAGGTTTGTGAAAGGACAGTTCCAATTGTCCAGCAACAATTATCGTATATATTGCAAAAAGGATCATATGCGGAAAATGCAGAAACAAAATTCAGTATATTTGTAGACAAGACTTTTTACTTATTAATAATTTATTTAAACGTGAAGCCTAATATCGTTCAATGCAGACTTAATTTGAATAAATCGATTTTTTAAAGAAAATACGTATTTTCGTTTACCCGTCAATTTGACGTGTCCTCGTAGAGATAGGTATATACGAAACGCCCATAAACGTAGTGTTAAGGGAACGTCTAACAGTGGTCTGTGTTTCAGGGATATTGGTGGTGATTTAACAGAACTGGCTTTGTATTCAAACTATCGAATGGTGCTATATCATAGGAATCCAGAAAGCAGAAAAGTGTGGTAACTTCCAGCAGGCCGAATACATGGCGCTAACAGAAGCCGCTAGAGAGGCCGTATACTTGCGACGATTTCTAAGCAAGTTTGATACAATGGCTGAAGAAAGAGCAACAGATAATATATATATTGTGACAACCAGAGTGCAGCTAAGTTAGTTAAAAATCCAGTGTTCCACGGTTGCAAGAAATATATAGACATCCGCCATCATTATATTCGTGAGATTTTCCAAACGGGAATCATTGGAATTTGCTATATGCCCACAAATGAGATGCCAGCTGATTTACTGACGAAAAGCTTGGGCAAGCCAAGTCAGAGTGCTCAACTAGAGACCATTGGTTTGACGAGCATTCGAATTCCGTTGAGAGGGGGTGTTGAAAATGACAACGTGAGTTCGTGCTCGCCATGCATATACAGATGCGCCAGTTACAAAAAACAGTAACTAGAAGATTTTCCTAGATACAATCGATAGACTCAATTGATAGTTTTGACACGTTGATTGCCACGACACCCGTATTCGGGTGTCAGCAAAGTTTCTGGTCAGGCCACGTAACCCATATTCGGGTGTCGCTTATTTGACTACTTGCGAAGGATCGTCGTAGGTATTTGAAAAGATATTCCATAATAATAAAACTGTTGAATTGTTATAAAAGTAATAGGAAAACGGTTTATTAAAAAAATGATTTAGAATGTAAAACTTTAAAGCATTCTCTATATCTAGCTGAGGTTGGTCGGGACAATTTGGACAATAAGTTGTTGTTTTCTTCAAATTCTTTTGTGTCTTTGTTCGGTCCATTCGACGTCTTTTATTTGCATAATATAGTTTGCATGCACGTCTACTGCTTGTTCCGGAATCATTTTTCCGAACGACGATATTACGCTGACTCCGTCGAAGACAAGGATTTTTTGTATTTTCAGACAACCCTAATAATTTTGCAGCTAATAATTCTCCAAATCTTCTAATATTTACAACTTTCCTTGTTGCAATTTTGTAAACCGTCAGAACGTTTACAACAGAAATTCCCAGAAGGAGTTGAACCCTAAGTTTTCCGTACCATTTGATTCCTTTTCTAATTTTGGTGGCATAAGAAACCATTTGTTTGAAATAATCTATACCACACTTTCCTTCATTATATTCAACAACAACTAGTGGTTTTAATATTGCGTACAAACGAAACGAGAGATCATTCTTGAGACCATCACTTGAGCGACTCGCATTACTAAAATATCGATGGGAGTATCTAGCAGAGAACGCTTGGTACTGCGGCGCGCGTGGCCTGACGAAGATTTTCTTGAAAACACGCGTGGCAGTCAACGTGGTAAGATGCTCTTTTGTCTTTTTTTCCCCCCTAGCCCATGTAAGTGTGTACAATAAAGGTTTTTTGGCTCAGAACGGTGTGATAGATTTATCCATACAATATAAGTATAATCATCACATACGTCTGCGATCTATTTGTCACATTTCAAGGCGTAAGTGCAGAATGATTCAAGGTATTATATCTCTGCGTTGTAATATTTTTAGTCAAAGGAACTATGGTCGTAAAATAATACTGGAGATCAAGAGAATGATAATCATCTTTTAACACTAAACCACACCGACACTTCGTGAATACCTATTCCTACCGTGTGCGGTCATAATGACCGATGATTAAAGAAGTAATAGTTTTTATGATTTAACTTAGATAATGGTTAATTTATAACTAAATGTATATAAAATGATGAACTTTCATAAAATTTCGTCCAAATTTACTTTTGTTTAATTTCAATTATAGACTTAAATAGAATTACATCTTAAACAAATTTTCGTAATTTTGTAACCTTTACAATATTTACTTGACAAGCTTTTGTAGTAATGAATCTGAACTTGTTGATAGTTTTATTGCACAGTTTTTTTCCCGCGATTCTTTATATAAAAGTAATGTATGCACTAGGTTTAGAACAATTTTGTGAATTCTCTGTAAATCGGCCTCATACTGTAGATACCATTGCAAATTTATTGGTTCCTAAACGTTGGCTTCTTTCGTTCTTCTTATCAAATCGTATAAACCTCATAATTTCAGCAAAGTCATTTCTGCTCATTGTTTTTGAAAAAATACAGGTCTTCGAATTTTATTCCACAAATATGAGACATGTAAATTTTTTGCCTGATATGCACCGCGGACATATAGCAGAGCAATAAATGCATCTAGTTTTGTTCCATCTAGCTCCCTCTTAGTTCCCAATACTCTAAATGTTTCTTCTTCTGTACATTTCATTATATGATCCCTGATCCCTGATACGGTGATCAATGATAAGATAAANATGCCGTCTTTACTTGTCCTTTCATTATATGCCGTTTAACATATCCCTAAAAATATTATGAACCGATATCCTGCCAGGTTTGGCACTTGCATCTATTTCTTACCAAACTGTTCCATCGGGCCCAGTTTCACTCTCTGCTATCAACGATAATTTCTTTTCTTTTTGCCCTTAGGTAAACGCTTATTTATAATATTCAACTGATTCAGTTGTAAATAGCTTTTCACGTGTTTCCATGCCGTTTTTAGTTGCTGAAATTTCTTGTTCATCGCACACTGAACAGTCTACTCCTAAGTCCGTTATTTTTTTTTTTTAATAATTTTTTCTTGAAAAATCTTAACATTTCTAGGGTAAATATTTATCACAGAATAATATCATGTACGGAATACAAAATTATTGTCAAATTTGATATGCTTTACTTTTCCCTTTATAACAAGTTTACAAAAAACGCTCTGAGATGCTTTCTGCCTGAGTTTTAGAAATAACAAGTTTAGATGTCGACTAATTGACTAACAAACCGAGATGTATCCTAGCCGAAAAGACAGTAACAAGTAAAAATATGATCTGTGACGGCGATATTTATACGAAAATATTGATGAGTATCGACCATTCTCCAGCAACGGTTACTCGAGGACGGATTTGGAAATGTTTTTCCCTTATTTTATAGCAATGAGCAATTAACCCTAAGAAACTTCTCGACTTTTAAAAAGTTTGTAACAATAGACTGTAAAAAATGCTAAATTTTGTGGCGTTTCCTTAGGATTATTATGGGCCTGAGTTGATATGTCTTGACAGCTGGTGGCTATCTTGATCGAGGAATGGATTGTTTTATGACAAGATTTCGGGCCTTCTCTTGGTGCTGATCTGGAAAGTATTAGTGGAAAATCTATTATTACTCTCTGGAATAAAATTTATACAATATATATATATAAGAAGATACTCGCACATTCAGTAACTATAAAAAATATTTGGTACATCATTGTACTTATTAGAGCATTTATATACCTACTAATTAATTAGTTTCACATATCTTAAATCTAATGCCATTATTTATTCCTTATGGGGTTACATGACTTCTCTAGTTCAGACAATACTACGTTGCTCGTTTTCGCTGCTATCAACTCCACTCTCGCTTTCGTTTAACCTTACAAGTCCTCACAAGTTTACATCGCGTTCTCAAAAACCAATAAAGTTCATACCAACTTAATAATAAAATGAAATTAATAAATAAGAAAAAGTGAGCATACATATACTATTTACATTATATACAAGCTATATTATATGCAATACTATATATGAACCAACGCTCTAAGCCTGTGGGCGTGTTTGTACGCGCGCATGCCTCTTCATTCTCTCCCGCTCATCAGCAGTGATCTTTGTGTCATTTAATAGTATTATATACTACATAATATAATATAATAATATACATAATAGTAGTTTCATACGACTACAAAAAATTGATGCTGCGAAAATAAAATGTAGATTCTGTGAAAAAAAGGGTTCATTGAAAAATAAGGATGTGTATGTACAAATACTTTTTTTCGCCATTGTACATGTGCGATAAGTATAGTATACTCGATATTAAGATCATACAACAAGGAGAAATTAAAATAAAATATATGCTTGAAGGAATGACCGAGTAATGTTTTTAATAATTACGTGATTTCTTCTTTGGTTTTTCTCAGTACTTCGCAGTATAAACACATTTTGTCCAATGGCCGTTGTTTATTCGACCATTCGCGGAGAGACGCGATCGCGAGAAAGCACGTCAACGGGAGTCGTAAATTCCCGTTACGATTGGACAATCGGCGCCACGTAGTGATCGATCCCCTATTTCATTTAGGATAATAAGGGTGGTTCAATTAGATTTACATTGAATTGATAGATATGACTTAATATTTATTCCAGCAGCTTTGTAAAGATGATAGTTACGCTGGTGCGTAAGTACAAGTTGAGTAAATGATTAGTTTAAGGGTAGAGACCCGGTACAGACATGTTCACTATTCTAGCGGTGAAGAATAAGTGATCTTTGTGTCGATGCTATGTCGGAGGAAAGCTAGCGATGGGTGTGTCGAAGGGCACGAAAGAAGCTGATTTGTTAAGGACGAATTGTCATCGGGAGAGTGAAGGATAGACCTTGCTGTTAATTAGTCCATTTTTCGGTTTGTGGGTGAGGAAGGGTGTGAACCGTCACCGAGAGAAGTGGCGAGAGTGAGAAGTATCGTCGTACGTGACAAAATTGACCTTCCACTATCTTCCCGGAGTAAACAATGAACTTCTAGGAACGGATTGCTAAGATCTGTTTAGGCCGTTCGAGTGGCTTTAGTTAGAAATTCCGGAGTGCTATGGGGGGTCCTTGAGGCTATTGAGGGTACGCAGTAGGGATGTGTAAACATCTGGATATCATCCTGCCAGCGGTGTGTGGTCCGGTCGAGGTCGAGAATGTCGGCCGGCGTAACAGCCATTCATTTTTGCGTGCGGTTTGTTGCATGATTGCACTTTGTTATTATCAGGCTGTACTTGCAGAACGTAGAAAATTTGGGGCGCAAGGATGGAATAGGGTAAGTGACTTTATATCTTAATGGGTTCATAACGTTAAATTAGAAATTATGGATGGAAGATTTGTAAATGTTGAAACAATGAGAGAAGACAAAAAACAATGTTTACGATATCTTGTATAATGTAATAACTTAAAATTAATACTCTCTGACAGGTTTTGTATTAATTATAAGACATATTTGGAATATATCTCGCAACTGTGACATAATTTAAAACGTACTATAACTATCTTCCTTGTAACCTGCAATTAAATTGGGAAAAGCTACTAATAAGATAAAGGATTACTTTTTAATAGTGATGATATTAGCAAAGTTCGTAAATTATATTCTTTAATAATTGTTTTTTTAGTCAATATATGTTTTAATAATAAATTGTTAAATAATTTAAAACGTAACTAAGCACAAATAGCAATTAAACAAATTTCTTTGTTGCTATGTTAATCGTTGTTAAAAAAGCAAATTTACATATATATATATATATATATATGTCGGGTTAACATTAAAATCAGGATTAGGGGCGTGCAACGAATCCTCACGAGAATCAGTCATTGTCGCGACTATCAATAATGTTTATTAACACCAGTACAAATAATACACGATTTACAAAAGATCGCGGTAATTAGGCGGTAATAACAATGGCCTTGGGTTCGACGAATCCGCGGTCACAGGGATAGCTCTTTGTTAATCGTCACATGTACCTTTGAGGCACAAAATAACGTTTTCTCGGGTTGCTAGGTATATTTGCTTGTAAGACGATGTGTAACTCACCAAGGAGATCGCACGAATGCTCGACTAAGATTTTCCTCTCCTTGCAGTCGTGTTCATTTGTTTAATATTGGTCGGGGATATCAACAGATTCCAACCGCCGTTGCTAGGCAGTCCCGTGTAGCGGCGACACTCTTTCTGCCCGGAGTTCAATTGTTAATACAACGTGTGTCCCGTAATATTGGTACTTTTGAAGCAAAGCCACACGTGGCTTGATTTGTCCTAGAGTCCGTGTGCCGCTACAGCTAGATCCCTTTTTTTTTCTAAGGAGAACTACACAACCACTCCACACCTCTGCTAAGCAAAACACTCATCCCGTGACCGCGGCTACGTTCGGCGACTAGTTGTCGCCTCGAGCCCAAGCTCGTTATCTCAAGTTTTCGGACTATTATATCGAGTTAATAAAGTTGAAGTATCGGAAACTTTCCAAGGAATTTCGAAGGGAAGGCCCGGTGTCCTTTCGTCTCCGACACGGCCATCCTGACTATCACACGTCCTCGGGTGTATCTAGAATATTGCGGCTACAACAGATACGCAATATTAGAATCTACAGACAATTCTATGGACGTAGTTGAAACATCAACAAATCAACACACACAAAACAATCCACCTCCCCCGCTAATCTTCATTGATGAGGTTATCGACATTCAAACAATGTCCATCGAGAAAGATATTAACAAAGAGGATTACATTCTAGAAATTAAAAACAATCAGGTCAAACTAACAAAGTTACTAAAAACTCTCAACGCAAACTTCCACACATACCAATTGAAACAAGAAAGACCTTTTCGAGTGGTACTACGCAATATCCTCCACTATGCTAACTTAGAAGAACTGAAACTTGAATTCTTAAATCATAGCCATGAAGTAACCAATAGTAGCAATATAATAAAACAGAGTCACAAAAAACCAGCTATCCTTATTCTTTATCGACTTAAAGCAAAAACTAAACAACAAAAAAGCCTGTAATATCAATCGTTTAATAAATTCGGTAGTAAAAATTGAACCACCTTTTAAATGACATTTGGTTTTACTGTTGATAGTATTATATGGAGTAAATGTGTTACAAAGGTGGTTGAAGAATTTTGCTTTGCTGAATTCTTGCTTCTAGCCCTATATGTTGTCTGCTTTTCTGATTGCTGAGATTAGTTTTATTGGCTTTTATTTTATTCGTCGCTTTCCATATAGTGTAGAGAGTAGAGAGTATTGGTATTCTCGTGCGCAGGGAGTGTTTCTATGAATTTTGGAAGTTCGTTATTATTATGATTTTTTATTTTACCTTTTACGTCCTTTGCGAGTTTATTTAGATGTTTTCTGTTTTCATGTGTTTTACGTTGTCGAAAAAATTAACCCTGAAGTTTCGTGGAGTACGCGTGCACTTGAAATGACAATGGATTGAATGGGCTAGCACTAAAGTACCCTATTCAATGGTACGAGCCATATAGTGGTTCCCTGTGCACTGAAAGTCGAAAATATGGAATAACAATTTTCGATATCGATGTGTTATCATAAAATTTCTGCATATCGAGGAACGTGACTTCTTTCGGTTTTAAAACATGCACTAATTTATTTGTACGTCTACGAGAGAATGACGTAATGCATGGTAATAGTCGTGTAATACCAAAA
>JACXIT010000146.1:249921-271516 GCA_014737525.1 Bombus difficillimus | reverse complement strand
TTCTCGATGCTTAGGTTATAGATTATTAAAATTTGATTGTGAAGAAAAGTAAAATAGATTGAGAAAATAAAAAAAAAGCCAACACCACACGGAGTTCCCAGGCGGTCACCCATCCAAGTACTATCCGTGCCCGGCGCTGCTTAACTTTCGTGATCGGACGAGAACGAGTGCACTCAGCGCGGTATGAGCGTTGGCTGAAGTAAGTATTTTTCTTGTTTCTTTTTGATCTTCAAACAAATAGAATATTTAAAGAAAGGTAAGTACGTACAAAAATGAGATTGATATAATGTGAGGTAATAGTTGTGTAATTTGAGCAAAATGTTTTTTTGTTGTTTAGTTTGGAGAAGATTATTGATAGTTGGTTGTAATTTGTAAAGTAGTTTATTTCTCGTTCTGGTTGTTGCCGAGGTGTTTTCGTTTCATAACGTGCAAACTGCTTTATTTAGCACTGTGTCTTGTTTTATTTCATTTTTGGGTTTGTTTGTTTCGGCGATGATAATTCTGTTTAGTTGTTCTCGACCCATGTGTTCGTTTTGTGTGTGTGTTTTGGAAAAGTGGGTGCGGATAATTTCTAGTTTTTCCCTTGTTTTAGATATTACCAAGTTATCCTCCGTGTCTTTATTGGTGTTGTGTATCGCTATACCTGCTTCTTGGTTGAGGGAGGCTTTTTCTGGATGCAGTTTGAGAGGTGGGATTGGGTTTTGTTCTTCTGGTCTGAAAATTTGATTTATATGCTGGAACATGCTGGCAGAGTCGTTTTTGGAGATATTTCTTATTTTGTTTGTCCATCTCGATTTATAGAGTTTGCGAATACTTGTTTCAGTTGTGATTTTATTTTGTATAGCAGGTACTTTAGGAATTCTAAATCTTCTCTTTTGTCGTAAGAATAGTTGTATTTTAGATTATTTAATTTCGATAGTATGTAGCTTTTGTCTCGTTGTAGTTTTTTTATTTTATTGTTGATATAGGGCTCGCAAGAATTTTTTTGTTTCAAGTTTGGTACGGATTCTTGAAAAGCGATTTGTATGGGTTTTTCTATTTCTTCTATGAACGAGTCGATTTGTCTGTTTGCTAGTTTGGTGCTATTGTAGATCTTTAGGTCGCAGTTCTCTTCGAGCAGGTTTTGCACTTTCTCCAGTTTGTCTGTTTGTAATTGAATCTGTGAGTTTTAGTCTGTATTTCAATTTTTAGGAAGTCAGATGTATTCTTATTTATCTGAAATACTAGGACGTTATGGTCGCTGTCATAGCCTAAGGTTTTGAGAGTGCTATTTGGTTGTAAATTTTGAAATTTTAGTCGCCCGTCTTCTAGGCATATGTCCAGGTATGGGTCTTCTTTTGTGTAAGAGGGTAGCTCGGAGCTGTAAAGGTTTGTTTTGTAGTGTACGCTTCTATTATCTAGCCCGTTTTTAGTGAAGTTACCTCTAGTGTTCAGTTTGTTTTTCCAGCTTGTAAATTTTGCATTAAGGTCGCCAGCTATTATATAGTAGTTTTCCTGTTTATTGAACTGTAAGAGTTCAAAAAGTTTGTTGAATTCGTCGCTAAATTCCTTCTGGTTTCCGTAGGTTGCGTAGGTTGCAATGATAAATAAGTTTTCCTTATTGCTCATTTTTATTTTTATCATTGTTGTTTTTAAGATTTTGTTTAATTTAAAGAAAATGATTTTTAGTTGGTTATAGTTTGTAAAGTAGTTTATTTAGTTTATTGTCTGGTTGTTTGAGGTTGTCCGAGGTGTTTCATTAGAGAATATGAAGACTGTCCTATTGAGCGATATGTCTCGCTCTATTTTATTTTTCAGTTTATTTGTTTCGGAGATAATAATTCTGTTTAATTATCCTCGATCCATGTGTTCCTTGTGTGTGTGTGTGTGTGTTTTAAAACGAGTGCCGATAACGTATAGTTTTTCGATTGTTTTACATGTTATGAAATAACTAGACTCCATGACTTTATTGCTATTCTGTATCGCTAAACCTGCATCTTGGCGGAGGGGAGCATTCCCTGGAGGCAGTTTAACCTAAAAATTTGATTTGTCTGTGGGAACATGCTAGCCGAGTCTTTTTAGACATATTTTTTTATTTCGTTTGTTCATCTTCTTTTTTATCGCAAAAATTGTTGTACTTTGGATTGTTTATTTTGGATAGTATGTAGCTTTTATCTCGTTGTAGCTCGTTGTAGCTCGCTTTCGCAGTCAAGGGGTTATTTTCGAATGCTACTTCAATAGCTAAAACGGTTCCCTTAAACATTCCTAGCAGTATTATTAATTTCCTATGCTATGAGTTTCTTGTAGGGATAATTGACGGATTTTAACGGTCAGAACGGTCGAGCCCTATTCTTACCCAATAACCTTGAGACTTGTCCAGGTATAGTTCACGCTCTTCCCTTAAAGGATCCCTCACACTTGGAGCGTATTCGCGCAGTAAACGCCATCTTGCGGGCCGATATGCCGTTTGACGATATTCTTGAAAACCAATCAGCGTGCGTATTTGGGGTCCTCCGTTTTGGGCCTTGTTGGGGTCTAACTCGATGCGTGTCGAGCTCACTCGAACTAACAACGGTATCGGCAGTCTCGTTCGAGTAGTTCAATCGTGAACATGTAATAGAGAGTCAGTTTCCGTGTCTTCGAATCGCTAAACGTGGACTATAGAACCGTTTCAATCCCTCGGAGCTCTTCAAGCGCTCGTGCAGGTAAAATCGTTTCGTTAATGGCTGGCTCCTTCGGTGCGTCAATATCTTCAAGCATTCGTGGACGTAGCTGAAAGCGTTGGTGGAGACCAAGTCGTTCCATCAGGCGTAACGATCAGTGGACAGTCCTGTGTGAAATCTTCAGTTGTGAACAGTATCTCCAAGCATACGTGAAGGTAAGTATCATTTTAGTGAGCGAACGATTAGTAAACCGTCTCGTGCGGGGCTTTCACATGCGAGCAGTATGGACGCGCGTTCGCGAACTAGAGTATCGTTAATCATTCTTATCGTCTGACGATAATTCAGTCGCATTCGTCGAATCATACATCGCGTCGCGGCATTCGCCTTAGTTGCTTCGTATCGCATAATCGTTCGCAGTATGCATTCGTAAATTTCGTCTTAATCGTCGAAGACAGTTCGAAACTTTCTCATCGTTAATTCTTCGATATTTTGTTTTCGAGTTTTAACTTCGTCAATTGTTCTTCGCGCATTGAGTCATTACTCTCCCTCGTAAATCTGTTACCCAAGATTAATTCGACGGGGAACAAGTTACAGAGCGCGGTCTCGTCCATATCGGACACACGCGCATGTTAGACGTATCGTTATTTCTTTAACCGTTTGAGTACCAAGCAGCGTGATCGCGATGTTTAGATTTTGTGTCGAAAAGCCCCAGTACATTAGAACGCTACGGGCGACAGACGGTATTTTGTATTTCATTGTTATCTTAACAATTTTTATTGAAGAAAACTTGAAATATTTATAAACCAATAGTACGCATATACAAATATGAATTTCATAAAAATAACAAATATGACGTGCGCTATTGCGTCGTTTGTTTTTATTCGCAATCGATTAAGTGCTATCGCACCGTTCTGAATTTTTCAACCCTCAGTTTTTCAAAGACTCCTGGAACTCGAACGGTTAAATTATGTCAGTATTATCATAATTATTTTTCTAATTACTCTATATGATTTTCGAAACATTAAAAGATTATTATTATTCGACTACTTCAATATCGATTACGATACTTTTTTAATTACGGTTAAACTTGTCGCTACTTGTGTGAGAGACTGTAAAATTGATTCGAAATAGTATTTTACAGGGACTGATGAAACCGATGAGTTAGATATTTATATAATTAAAAGTTATTCTATTTTTGCATTTTCTTTGCGAATATGTTAACTGTGCTTGAGCAACGCTGGGTCAAATTTATAGGAAAAATATTTTAAATACTATTTTAAGTAGTTGTTGATCTACACTACGAATAAAATATTTTAAATATGTAGTAAAAAATAAACTATCTTTATTTTCACAATGTGATCACTATTTACAATACAAAGATAAAATACTTTATTTTATATAATAGTGTTTAAACTGTTGCTTAACAATGAAAATAGATTAAGCAGAAGGTTAATATCAGGATGCAAGAATCCAATATATTTACAAATTAAATTCATATTCTTTTTAACCCTGCTGTGGTCTCCGGTTCTCTTTGTCCTTACTACTCTCCTTTTTTTCTCTAAGAACTTTTGTATTCTTTAAACGTATATAGGAAAATGATTATAGAAAATATAGGGAACGCATTGATGTAAAATTATATTATAAGACGGTAATATGATCCGCGTAGGAGAACTTCAAAAGAAATAGCAGAGAGTATCGTAAATACTTCGGAACATTTCAAGGAGAAAATAAGAGTTCATAAAAATTTCACTAATGGCAAAATTTTGTTTGCGATAATAGAATGTACCGGTTCTTAGCAGTGAAAATTATTTTGAAAGACATAGTAACATATTGCTACATTTTCGCGATCCTTTAGTCAGAAGATGAAGTAAACAAAAACGAATCTTTATATGCAAAGGTAACTTTCTTCTTTAAACTGTTACCGAATAATTTAGTTGAATTGAAGACCGAAGCAGGGTTAAGTATGGGTATCCGCAACTAACGAATATTATTCAAAGTTTTCATCACTTAGATTACTCGTTTGTGGGCAAACAGGCAATCCATTTCTTTTTTTTTTTTTTTTTTATTTAATTTATACTTTACAATTTGTCTAGCTGGACATTTGTTAAATTTCTCTAACTTTATTTGTGGACGGCCACCCCCAGCGGGATACCATCGTCCAGTTTTATTTCTGTAGTGAGGTCAGTGGGGTGTTTCCTTTTTAGTTTTCTTTCTAGGAAAGTTTTGCTCGCTTCAGCAGGTAGTTAGTATGAATGTGTTGCCGTTCTTTCCTTGTATTTTTTTTCGACTACCTGACGATTTCTTCTTTGACCATTGGTGTTTTTAGGTCTTTGCGTGTAATCCTCGTTTCTGATATTCCATGGGGCATTGACTACTCTTTCGAGTATTTTCTCCAAGCAACTCTGGTTTATTTACCTGACTCATTGCAGCTGTCCCCCATAGTGGTATTCCGTACGTCCAAATTGGTTTCATTATCGTTTTGTAAATTTTTAGTTTATTTCCTGTGCTGTCTTTAGAGTTTTGACTAGTTAGCCAGCACATCTGCCTCCTTTTTATCCGTATTTTGTCTATAATTGATTTAGTATGCTGCTTTCATGTAAGCTATGAGTCTAAGTGGGGTCTTAGTATTTAATTTGTTTCGTTTGTGTTATGTGCGTGTCATTTAAATGGATATTAGGTGTGTTGAGAATTGTGGATCTTTGGAGCCGAAATAATGTTATAGGAACACAGAACTTACACTTTATATTAATATTTTAATAGTGATATATTTGATTAATGAATGATTTCCAATATATTTGTGGATACATATTTGCACGCGTCTCAGCATTCTTTTTGTCTCACCATCTTCCATACTCGACCCTTAACCGACTCTTTCAGATGCTTCTAAACGACCGACTGACTCTCACTGTTTTCCTTCGTCTGTTTTCCAGACGCCGCGCACACACATATTTTCACACATTGACACTCAAATACTAGTGTTTCTATCAGGCATCTAACCCAGTACAGCACAGAAAATTATACATATCTCAACACACCTCCTTAATTTTGTGCTGTACATTCATTTCATTTTATAAGTCAATCAAACCATTCTTAAAAATAATCTAAAATTTTCAAATTTGTTTCTTCCTAGAGCCTTCGTTAAAATATCAGCTGCATTGTTTCGCTAATGACTCTATATAACTACTTTGATCTAATTTCATCTCACATTTCTTATGATCGTATTCGATGTTTATTCCTAAGTAAGTTTTTACTTCACCTAAATCCTTCGTCGCAAATTTGTTCGACAATTTGTTTTTAATTTCATCGATTTTTCTTTTGTATTTTCCACATATTAATAAGTCGTCTACAAATAGAGTTATGTATATAACATCATCGCTCTCATACTTCATATACAGACAATAGTCACTCTCGCTTCTTTGAAATCCTAATTTTTGTATATACTCATCGAAACATTCGTACCAAGCTCTTGAACTTTCACGCAATCCATATAACGCCTTTGATAATTTACATACTTTCCCGCTTTTATCGTCGTAACCCATAGGTTGTTTTACAAATACTTCCGATTTTATAATTCCGTTTAAGAATGCTGTTTCTACATCCATTTGCATAATCATCAAACCATATTGACAACAATAAGATAGTAATAGCTTTAACGTTTGCATTTTTGCCACTGGAGAGTATAAATCTTCCAGTATTTCCTTTTGTTGGAATCCTCGAACAACTAGTCGCGCTTTCTTACGATTATCAGATTTATTCGTATATATCCACTATCCAAATCTAATACTTTTTTGTCGTTTGGTTTTTCTACTAATTGCCAGGTCTTATTTTTTATTAAACTATTAATTTCTCGATCCATTGCTTCTTTCCATAAACCGCTGTCATCGCCACTTAAGGCCTCTTCATAGGTTTGGGGACTGTCTGCGCTAACTACATTCACATAAATGAAATATGAGCTCGTTTGGCCATATCTGTGAGGTTTCTTTCTTTCCCGTCCTGACCTTGTCAAATTATTTTCTAAGTCCTCAAGTTTTTCTTCCGACTCGTTGCTTAAATTTCTCTCCTTTTTTATTACAACCTGCTCGACCTTCTCGTCATTCGTCTCACTTTCATGAATTTGGTTTGAATTCGAATGTTCGTTAAAATCTTTTTCCGTTTCATTATCTGATTCAACTTGTCCTTGAAATCCTACCAACTTATCATCTTCACCTATAAATTCTAGGTGTCTTGCAATTATGATTTTATTATTAACTAAGATCCTATATCCAACGTTTTCATAACCTACAAGTATTCCCGTGTCTGCTTTTCTATCCCATTTCGAATTTCTTTTAATTTCACGTATTCTTACGAAAACTCTACTTCCGTACAATCTTAAATTATTTATGTTCGGTTTCCTTTTAAAAAATATTTCAAATGGTGTTTTATCTTCATATGTGTTCGTAATGGTTCTATTTTTTAAGTACGCCGCGGCTCTAACTATTTCCGGCCAATATCTAATATTCAGCTTTGAATCCTGTAATAAGCATCTAGCGGAATTCATGATTGTTCTATTGTAGCGCTCGGCTGTTCCATTTAACTCGTGAACATAAGGTGGACATGGTTCTACGAAAATTCCCTTTTCCCTATGTTTGTTCGGCCAGTCGCGGGGAGACGCGGCCACGAGGAAAACGCGTCAACGAGAGTCGTAAATTCCCGTTACGATTATCTTATTAATCGACGCCACGAACAGGAGGTCGATCCCCGTATTTCTTTTGGGATAATCGGGGTAGTTCAAATGAAATTACACTGAATGAACAGATCTAACTTTATATTTCTTCCAGCAGCTTGATAGAGGATAGTTACGTTGGTGCGTATGTACAATTTGAATATGCGATTAATTTGAGGGTAGAGACCCGATACAGACACGTGTTGACTATTCTAGCGGTGAAGAATAAGCGATCTTTGTGTCGATGCTATGTCGGAGGAAAGCTAGTGATGGGTGTATCCAAGGGCACGAGAAGCTGATTTGTTAAGGATGAGTTTTCATAAGGAGAGTGAGGGAAATAGACTTCGCTGTTAATTGGTCCATTTTCGCTTTGTGGGTGAGGACGGGTGCGAACCGTTACCGAGAGAAGTGGCGAGAATGGGAAGTATCGTACGTGACAAAGCTCACTTTCCACTATCTTCCGGAAGTAAATACTAAACTTCTAGAAACGGATTTGTAAGAACTGTTTATAGGGTCCCAGTGGCTTTGACTAGAAATTCCGAAGATCTATAGGGAGTCCTTGAGGCCCTTGAGGGTACGCAGCACGGATGGGTAGACATCTGGATACCATCCTGCCGGCGGTGTGTGACCTGGGCTAGGTAGAGTGTCGGCCGGCGTAACATTTGAATCGTACTTGCTCAAAGTTTTCTGGCATTCCCTCAACTAATTTTTTCTTACACATTGTATCTAAATAACTAAAGNTTTACATGCCCTAATATTCTGTGAAATTTTTCCTTATTTGTCATCTTTTCTACATTTTTCGCGCGAGATTCTTGCCTTTCAATGTAACTACTTATTTTATATAAACCATGATCTTTGAATGCGATCCCCATCAACTTTCTGTATTTGTTATATATCTTTGAAGTATTTCCTGCTGAGACTATCTTATTTTCATTCGTTACTCTCGCATAGCTAATCAAGTTATTATCCATTTCTTTCACGTAAAATACATTAGACATTGTAATTTTAATCCTCCGTTTGCCTACTTCAAAATAAGTTAAAATTTTTCCAACTTTTGTTCCTTTTAGAATTCTACCGTCTCCTACTTTTACATTACTCGGGTTTTTCAAAATTTCGTACTCAACAAAATAAGAGTCATCGTTTACAATGTGGTCCGAACATCCACTATCCAATATCAATCTATCCTTCGCGTATCGCTAGTATATACCATAATATCATTCTTACTGTTATCACGCTCTACTCGCGTTAAGAAGGATCCACTTTCCTGGCCGTCGTAGCCCTCGTTGTATGAATAATCACGGCCTGAATGTTTTTAGGGTTGGGTTTTACCCCTTCTTTCGTTACTACGTGTCCTAAATATTCTAACTCTGGTTTCAAAAATTCGCATTTATCCGGTTGTATTTTTAATCCTACATTTTGTAATCTGTCTAATACGATAGCTAGATTTCGGTTGTGCTCTTGGATGGTGCTTCCGAATATTATGATATCGTCTAAGTATACCGAACAGTTATTTCCTACTAATCCCCGTAGCGCGGTATCCATCATGCGTTGGAACGTTGCCGCTGCGTTTTTGAGTCCGAAGGGCATGTGATTATAGTGGAAGTGACCTTGTGGAGTTGAAAATGCAGTATATTTTTTAGATTTTTGTTTCATGGGTATCTGGTGAAATCCTGACGAGAGGTCTAGGGCTGAGAAAAATTTAGCTTTGCCTGAGTGATCCAGTATTTCGTCCGAATTCGGTAAAGGATACGCGTCTTGATCCGTTTGCTCGTTTAATTTTCTAAAATCTATAACGATTCTCCATTTTTGTTTACCCGATGCGTCTAATTTCTGTGGAACTACCCAAATTGGTGCGTTATATGGACTGTCCGATGGTTCTATTATACGTTTGTTTAGCATGTCGTTAATTTGAGTCTCAATTTCTTTTTTATGACACTCGGGCGGTCTATAAGATTTGACGTTTATAGGTTTGTCCGTTTTGAGTGTAATTGCGTGTTCGGTTAAGTTAGTGCATGGTAGTGAGTCTGTTTCCATGTTGAAAACGTCTAGGTAGTTGATAAGGATTTTTTCAAGGGGTTCTCGAAGTTCTGGATCGATATGTTTGGTACGAATTATTCGTGCAAATTTATTAATTTGTCTTAGTCTATCGGGTTTTTCTATTTCGTTTCTAATATGGCAGATTTGCTTACCAGTGTCGATAAAGCATATCGTAGTGGGCTTTCCTTCGATGTATTGGGTCCAAGTTAAGGTTTCGCCTGGTCCTATCTCGTTATCGGTGTTCTGGAATGGTAATGTAATCTCGTCTAAGGTCAGTTTATCGTTAGCGACGTTATATTGATACTTCGTAAGGAACGGGAGTCCGGTTATTCCATCTTCGATTAGGGGAAAGTCGTCGGGAATTACGTGGAATCGATGATTCTTCTTAAGCATGTTTAGATTACAAATTTTGTCGGTGGTGTGTTTATCGGTTCCCATTAGGAAAGTCTTTGGGCTGGAGGTTTGGACGTTCAGTGCAGTGTTTTCTTTTATTAGGTTTATTCCTGCTCCGGTATCAATGAGAAATCTGCCTCTTCTTTCGTCTTTTCGTCGCAGTAAGACCGATAATAATTTTCCGGTGGTGGTACAGTTGACTCTTGGAACGTTTCCTCTGGGTTCTCCGCTGTTTGGTATACTCGAGGTGGGATTTTTCCTTGGCCGCCTAATGGAAAATTTCGGGAGTAGCACATCTCGGCTGTGTGTCCGATTCGCGAGCACTTGGAACATTTTAATTTCATTCGGTTATCCGACGGTTGGCTAAAACCTCGTGGTTGTAGATCGGTAGCACTTCGTTTAGGTACGGGCAGAGTGTTATTGGATTGATTTTTTGATTGATTCCGACGGTGGGCAACGCGATTCGATTCTCGTAGCCACTGCTCTTTGTCGGCCGCTAATTGTTGGGCGAGGTTCAGGTTTTTTCGATCGCTAGCTACTACTATCGGTCCTATTTCGTTCCGTAAATTAAGTAAATATGTCTTTAGCGCTTCGCGTTCTTCGATGTCCATGGCTACGCGTCGTTCAACCGGCGTGCGGTTTTCGTTCTGGACTGCGTAATTTAGTTCGTTAAGTTGTTGTCGGAATCTAGAATTGAAAGATTGCACGCTTTCTGTCATTCCTTGTTTTAAATTTTTCAATTTGTCTCTGCAGTTGCTAACGGTGGTTGGGGCTGATACGTTTTGTCTCAAACATGAGTATAGATCTTCAAACGAGTTAATTTTTAAATATCTGATATTCCTTTTCGCGTTATCGGTTATCTTTTCGGTAAGTAGAAGGTCTAGTAGGAAGTCTCTAGCACTTGCCTTGCACCTGGCTCTTGCTTTGCGGACAGATAGAATAAAATCTTCGACACCTACGTCATCTCTACCCCGTAGCGTCTCAATACCGCGTATGGCCTCTCCCGTGTAACATCAACTACACCTCGATCTGCATCAGAGGGCGGGCCGCGCTTCGGAACCGTTGGGCTGATAGAAATAAATATGTGACGGCACTCGGCGACAATGTGTTTCGGCGGGGCGAGGCGCCTAATGAACCCTCAATATCCCAACGGTCCTTTCGCCGAATATTCGAGAACGCCTAACAAACACGTGGATAGTGGGGATATTGAGGGATGACAAAGAAAAGAAACAGATGAGTTAAAAAGTAAAACTGTAAGAGTCAGTCTAAAAAGGTCGCTCCTAGAGTTCGGAACTCAAGTGTAAACGAAGTGTAAAGAAATAAATTCTGTCTTTTCATTTCATTATTTTTTTTCTTTTCATCTTTTATTTTCCGTCATCGATTTTTTTTCTACTTCCTTTTTTTTATTATTTTACGTGACACCCGCTTGGAGACCTTGTTCTTCACCGCAGTCGTTTCTTTGTCTAATCGTGGCGTGACTAATTCGTTGTCTATGCGAAGCGTTTAGTCCGTCAGTTTCGTCGTCTGTTATGTTATCGGCACCGGTTTCTAAATGGGTGCTCATGTGTGGTTGGTCAGTTTCAGTGTCGTATTTCACTTCCATAGTTTTTGCCAAGTCCCGTATTTCTTTGGCCCGATTTCTATCACTAGTTTCCGTGAATTCTTTCATATTCTTAATGTTTTGATCCGTATTACTTCTAAAGTTTCTGAACTCGTGAGGTAGACTTTGAAGTTGTTCAAGGATAGTAGCAATTAATTCGTTTTGCATTGCCGTACTCATGTCAGTTGGATTCATCTCGATAGATACGATATTTTCGGAAGAGTCACTATCTTCGGAACGTATTTCGGATTTACGGTTTCGATAATGTACGAAAGCCAGCTTATCGAGATACTTTGTAGATCCTTCTTTTGATCAAGGAGGTGACCTCGGTCCTTCGCTGTAGAATCCGTAGAGTTCTCGTTGAAGTTTCCTCTTGATGCGATGAATGGATCCTGGCAGGATCGCCAATTTTGTCACGTCGGAGACACCAGAAATCACGAAATCGATAAATCGTTGGTGATGTCCTCGCGTCGCAGTTCGAACGTTTCACGAATGAAGTAAAGAAATTAAACTTTATGTATGATAATAGTATTTATTGAATCAATCCAACAGAGTGACGGTTTAAAGTGTTACAATAGAATGGTCTGGAGCGCTAATTTAGGAGCGTTTTCGTATCCTGATTTTAGTCCCTTTGGAGGGGTTATCTTCGGGTGTGTGCCAGAGGCGACTATTTCGTTACTGTTTGGTTATTGTTTCGATAGCTGTGGTATGCAGGATGTTTCGTCTACTTGATTACTGAGCGGGTGGCCTTCTTGAGCGTGTGACACGGGCACGGTGGACAGAGAAGCGTGTAGCTCGCTCTGGGGAGTTCGCTAAGTGTTAAAAAACTATGATCGTATACATGAAGAAAGTATGTTTTTAACATTAAACGATTGTCACCATACGTTGTATCATTCTCGCATATACGCTTACTTATATATTGCTTTGTTTACATTTTTCTATAATGTTACATGTATTCAATATTCGGAATTGGAGAATGTATTATACATACGTATGTCGTTTGANCTTTTCGTGAAAATCAATTATTTCTCCTCCTTAACTTCACAGTCCATTTTCTTGAAAACGAAGCCAGGCAAGATTTTACATATCTTTTTTATTCTCCTACATGATTGTATGTCGTAAATATTTTTTATTCAATAATATTAAATAACAAAATTGACTACTTCAACTGACGCACATACGGAGCTGAATGCATTCTTTCTCGTCAGAGTGCTGTGAACCCGCTAGCAGGTCGGTCCTCACTGTTCAAAAATACCAGGCGTAAGACTTGCTAGTGAGCTTGCCAATTTATATAGTGATATTCAATAACGAATAGTGATAAATAATACTCACTATAAAAACAACCAAGAAAATAAGAGAAGGAAAGAAGATAGACAGAATGAAAGCAACACAAGCTTCCGCACCCGAAGGATGCGGAAACTCAACCGTCCGCCAAACCTGGTGAAGAGCAATAAAAGGGCAGAAAGTAGCCAGGCAATTGTAAGAAAAGAGGAAAGCACAACAGGAGACGCCGACCGCGAAAAAAGCAAAAACATAAATTCAGCAGATAGCTCCTCATTATCGGCAATACGAACGAAAAATAGGTTCAGGGTATTGCAATCACAGGAGGCCAGCCTATCTCGTACAGCAATACCGTTATATAATAACAATAAAAAATCCACAATAATAATGAAAAGGAACGAAAACCTAGGAAATAAAGCAAGTAGGCATAAGGCCTCTAAGGGTGGGAAGTCAAATCAGAAAGATAATAACGAATAGACCCAGAGGTATACCATCATCAACGAAACCCTCAATGTCCCAGACGCAGTCCAGGGAAATGGACAACGCAGGGGGTCCATCTCCAGCGACAACGCTACCCAGAAGCCAGACACAACCGGAACAGGCCACTAGCCTCTACACGGAAGAACGCTGCCACCACAACTCGAACAAATAGAGACAAATTGAAAAGACTCTAAACCCAGTCATTCCACATTAAACGAATGCACGCATATAAACACGTGCTATTCCTACAAAGTATACCACACTTTAGCAAAGCTAAGGAAATCGTAATTGCAGTTAAGACACTCTTTTACGCGTATACACCCAAATTGCAGAAGTACCACACGGTCTCACTAAACGTTCGAAAGAATTGCGTCTCCGAGACAGAATTGCAAGCACTACAGATGTCCGACGTCCAATTGACAACAGATTGGCGCTCCTCAACAAAAAGATCAATAGAGAACAATGCATTGCTCTCAATTTACATAATTCAGAGTAAAATGGCAAAAAGTGAGAAAAAATGACATAACAATCTCGCAAATGTAAACTGCATGGGGCCGGACGGATCAAGCGAGTGCAAAATCAAAAAAGAAGACGCGGTAAACAAAGACAAAGTGCATTGCGAGAATTATAAAAACTACGGATATCCTGCTTTCTATATAGGATGCCCAAAATTCGTTGAACTTTGCAAAAAACATCGCGAAAATATCAAGAAATGCAAAAGATTCAGAAACAAACGCATTGCTCAAATAAGCCGCAAATTCATCCCGCAATTAAAGTTCTTAGTCGTCATAAGACAAGGAATAAGCCGAAATCGAGTCTCCGAAAACCAATCACATCAAACAAATTTATTACCGCGTGTAGTTCAAAATTCAAGCCCAATTGAGACCATACTCCAACTGAACATAATAAACTTATCGAAGACTTCAAAAAAAAAAAGCATATTCAACCCCCTAAATGAACAACAAACACAATTAAATGAACTAAAACAATCATTAAAAACGCACGAAGAATGGATTGACTCTTGCCCAAAAGGAGGCTCATCCCTAGTCATATGCCTTGGAAACACACAATTACAACGCTCTCGTATTCCAGATAAACAAAAATACATCTGACTTTCCAACCCTAGAAACAGAGTGACGGATCCAGGTACAAGTGCAAGGAAACAAACTAGGAAAAGTTACAAAATCAGCTCGAAAGGAACTGCGACCTAAAGATCTACAGCAATCACTACAAAATAGAAAAATATAGAAACCGCCATTCCAGAATCCGTACTAAAAATAAAGCAAAAGTCGGCTTTCCAGCCTTATATCTATAATAAAAAAAAAAAAAAAAATTACGAAACAAAAGCTTCATACCATTCAAAATAAACAATCTAAAATAAAACTATTCCTACGATAAAAGGAGATTTGGAATGATTAAAGTACCTTTTGCAACAAAATATAGTTGTGGCTAAAACAAGAATTGGCAAACTCTGCTAGCATGTGCCACAGAGAAATCAAATTTATACATCAAAAGAACCAAACCTATCCCATTTCTGAAACTGCCTGCAGACAAGAACGATTGCATTCAACGCGGTATGAGGGTTAGCTGAAATAAGTGATTTTCTTATTTGCTTTTAATGTACAAAAAAAGAATATTTGAAAAAATATAAATGTGTGCTAAAATGAGAATGATATAATGTATGGTAATAGTCGCGTAATACTAAAACATTGCTATTTCTGCATGTTTAGATTATAGATCATTAAAAATAAATTATTAAGAAAAGTAAAAGAGATTGGAAAAATTAAAAGGTCAACATCACGCGGAGTTCCCAAGCGGTCACCCGTTTAAGTACTTTCTTCATCTTAACTTTTGTTATCGGACGAGAACGAGCACTTTTTTAATTTTTTAATTATAAAGTTTATTGCGTAAGAAAATACAGCTTACATATGTTACATATTCAATAAACAAAGAATTTCAGTTGAGAAGTGGCTCTGGCAAAAGTGTCGTTAAACGTGACGGCATGACATAGTTATAAAAAATTTTGAATAGGATTTATGTGTTGTTCACATTACAGTACATGATTGTATTAAAGCTACTCATAAGCGGTACTTTTATCCAATACTGGCCCTTTTTCTTCTTTCGCCCCGAAAGTTTGCTGATAAAAGTGAACAAATCGGTAGTTTATTTTTGGTTTTTGCGAGGTTGATTGTGAAAAGAGGTGGAGGGAGGACAGGGCAGAGAAGGGAAGGAGAAAGTGGGGGGATGTCATTTAAATATGTTACAATATTTACATTTAATTTACAAGTGGAGAGATTGAACGCTGGTGACGTCGCGCCGTTCTCCATTTCTTTTTGATATCGACATCCAATAATATTTTTTTATGTTTTTTCTGCCGTTGTCTTTTGTGTTTTTTTGCCGAAGAGCCGTATTGTATCTCCACCTAGTATCTACGGAGTGTACATTTAGCTTGTCTCGAGTGTATTTTTTTTGGTATAATTCGTTTGGAAATAAACAACTGAAAATTAAGCTATTTTCTGTTATCTTTGCAGCTTGAGCGAAGTGATTTCTTGTCAGTTTTAGGATGTCACAGTCAATGCGTTGCATGTTGGCTAAATGGTGGATTTTTTTATTTGTGTATTCAGACAAGCCCTGATGCATTTTCTTTCAAATATACGAACTGCGATGGTTAGCAGGACGTGTATGGTGCCAATGAAATACTGGGCATTTTGTCCCGGAGAAGCTATTGTTTAGGCCCTCTAATAAGACCGTGTGGTACTTCTCTGATGTGGGTGTATATATGTAAAAGGCTGTCTTAGATGTAATTACGATTTCTTTCGTTAAAGTCTGGTATATTCATTTAATGTGGAATGACTTTGTGTTCAGAGTCTCTTCGAGTTTTACTGCGTTCTTCCTGTCTTGGTGCGTGATGTATATTGGGGGCGGTTTGTCTCCATTTGAGAGGGCTGTGGTGTCAGTGAATTCTTCCTTGGAGAAGCTGGTGGTCTGTCTTGGATATGTCTGGTTTTTCCGTATCCAGGTTGCTGGAGATACACTCTAGATATACTCTAATATTGTTTATGGGAGGTTTCGATTCACTGCCTTGAGCACTGCCATTTGAGCAAAACGACTGCGTTTAGAGCGGTATAATGGTTGATTGAAATGATTAGTTTTCTTATTTGTCCTTGATGTCCAAGAATATTTTAGAATAGAAATTAGAATATTTTGGCTAAGTCGTAGATTTTTTTATTTTTTTGAGTATTTTCTGTATGCGCTGTGTTCGGAACTGTAAGTACTCAGGAAAGCCCTGGTGCATTTTCTTTCGAATATGCGAATTTTTTCCATTAGGGAAGCTGATGTGTTGTACCAAGGTGGCCGTATATTATGATCGGTCTGATTAGTGCTTGGTAGCGTAGGATTTTTACTTTGCTGTTGAGATGTTTTGAGTAAAATAGTCTTTTTGTTTTTCAGAATACTTTATTAGCTTTGTAGAGTTGAATTTCGATGTGCTGCTTGTAGTTTAATTTGTCGTCTATATTAACTCCTAAGTATTTTACACAATTTTTGTGTGGTATAAGATCCCCTTCGTTCGATTTCGCTTGTCTTGGGTTTAAATAGTATTGTTTCGCATTTACTTGCGTTAATTTTTAGTTTCCATGTGAGATAGTAATCTTTAATTTTGTCAAAGAGATCTTGAAGCTCTGATCTTATTGTTTTGGTTTTGTGGCCTATTACGTAGACGATTAAGTCATCTGCGAAGGCTATGGAGCTTTTATGAGTGAATGTATTGAGATTAAAGAGATTCAGTAAGTCGCTATTGTAAATACTGAAAAGTAGCGGGGAATTTACTGTTCCTTGTTGTGGACCATTTGCTATGGGGAATTCTTTGCTTGATGTGTGTGAACCTTCGGTCATTATGAATGTTTTGCTTATTACCATGTCCCAGACTATTTTGATTAGGTGTTGCAGAAACTTTTTCTTGATCATTTTGTATATAAGACCTTGGATCCAGACTGTGTCGAAAGCTTTTTAGAAGTCTATTAAGCAGGCGGCTACTCGTTGGTTTGTGTTAAGCGCCCAGTAGAAGTGCCACATAAGTTTATTTATTGCGTGGATTGTGGAGTGTTTGTGCCGGAAGCCAAATTGATTTTCTGGAATTACGATATCTTTTGTACAGAAGGAGGCTAGGGGGTTGTTTATGACTTTCGAATACTTTGCTTATGTTGAGGAAAAGGTTTATAGGTCGTAGGTTTGCAGGTGATGAACCGTCTTTGTTTTTTTTGTAATGGCTATTAATTTGGTTTTTTTTCCATTTTCTGGGGAAACACGTGTTGTTTAGTGCATTGTTGAAGAGTACTGTATAGTACCACTTTATTTTGTTTGGTAAGAGTTTAGGTAGAATGTTTGGGATGCCGTCGAAGCCAGAGGCATCTTTGTTGTTTAGTTTGGAGAAGATTATTTTTAGTTGATTGTAATTTGTAAGGTAGTTTATTTCTGGTTCTGGTTGTTGTCCGAGGTGCTTTCGTTTCAGAACGTGCAGACTGTTTTATTTAGCGTTATATCTTGTTTTATGTCATTTTTGAGTTTGTTTGGACGATGATAATTCTGTTTAGTTGTTCTCGACCTATGTGTTCGTTTTGTGTGTGTGTTTTGGAAAAGTGGGTGCCGATAATGTCTCGTTTTTCCGTTGTCTTAGATATTACGAAGTCATCCTTGGTGTCTTTATTGGTGTTGTATATCGCTATTCCTGCTTCTTGGATGAGGGAGGCTTTTTTTGGAGGCAGTTTGAGAGGTGGGATGGGGTTTTGTTCTTTTGATTTGAAAATTTGATTTATATGCTGGAACATGCTAGCAGAGTCGTTTTTGGAGATATTACTTATTTTGTTTGTCCAGTCTCAATTTATATAGCAGGTACTTTAGGAATTCTAAGTCTTCTCTTTGTCGTAAAAATAAAAAAATAGGAGACAACGATAATGAAGCCGAAATCAAGAAGGGTGAACCCACCATAAACCCAACAAAAAAGGCTACGAAAAGAAAAATAATACAAAAAATTCAATCAAAGTCATCAACAACAGCGTAAAAATTTACGCACAAAAGACGCGGAAACTCAATCCGCAACCAAACCTAGTATGTAGAATCAAAGGAACAGAGATCAACCAGGATAACACAGACGAAGGAGAATACCCCACACAAGACGAAATAGCCGAAGAAAACAAAAACATGAAACCAATAAAAACCACCTCACCCACAAACTTCACAACAAGAAACAGATTCGACATACTGCAGTGCCAAGAGCCCAGGCAAGTTGCAATCTCAACAGGTATCAACAAAAGATACCACAACAACGAACACAACATTGGAATTAATAATAATAATAAAAAAAAAAAATGAAGCACTACGAAACAAAACGGGAAAAAATCACACACCTACCTCACCACAGAAGCAATCAACGCCGCAAGCGCGGCAAACCCCTTCGAACGACCCGAAAGGTCCACACCCACCAGCAACGAAAAAGTGCTAAACATCAAACAATTCCATATAAAAAGAATACACGCAGGTAAACACGTACTCTACCTCCAAAATCTTCGCGATTACGATAAAACCAAAGAAACTTTACGCGCAGCCAACACCGCGTTTTACACTTACACACCCGAATCGGAAAAACACCACACATACTTGCTAAAAGGTTTAGACAATAGTTCTACAGAGTCAGAAGTACTATCAGAGCTACAAGCCTCGCAAATAGACGATATCCACTTCACAAAAGTTTCACGGTTTACGACGAGAAGATCAAGGAAGAACAACATATTGCTCCCAATTTAAATAATTCAAATATCCTCACAGTGCAACAAAAGTAATCTTTTAAAAATCAACCATCTTAACTACTTCCGGACAAAATGCGAAAAAATACTAAAAAAAAAGGACATAATACAATGCCACAAGTGCCAGCTGATAGGGCACACGGCTCAAAATTGCAACCTTAACTACCGCTGCGTCAAATGCATTGAGTCGCACGGACCAGGCAAGTGCAAAATGAAAACAGAAGACACAGTAAGCAAAGACAAAATCTACTGCGTAAATTGCAAAAACTTTGTAGCTCGTGGAGCTACGCAAAAAGCTCAACGAAAAGATGAACAAAGCGAAAGAACCAAAAATCAAACGGATCGCCCAAATAAGCCGTAAATACGCCTCGGAACTGAAGTTCTGGGACATAGTAAAACAAGGAACCAGTCCAAGCGAGGCCACCGAAAACACCCCACAAATAATAAACATGTTTTCGCGTTTAAATCAAGACCCTAACCCAACCGTAAACTTACCCCAACTAAACATAATAAACGTCATTGAAGACTTCAAAAAAAGTATACTTAAAGCATTAAATGACCAACAAACAATATTAAATGAAATAAAGAAATGATTAAAAACGCACGAAGAAAGGATCGACTCCATTTTCAGCACTATCGATACTATAAACGGCGAATAACCAAAACCCACTCAACTATCAATTACGGCAAAAAACAAATCAGTTAAAAGTAAAACATTTGAAAATAATTTTAATAAATGCGGACTCAATAATTTCAAACCAAAGAAGATACAGTATACTAACCCTAAAAATAAAGAAACCCCGGACAAATTCAACAAACTTTTCAAACTCCTACAGCTCAATAAAGGGGAAAACTACTATATAATAGCTGGGGACCATAACGCAAAACATATAAGCTGGAAAAAGGAACTGAGCAACACGACAGGAATCTTCATTAGAAAGTGGATAAATAATAGAAGGGTACACTACAAAACAAACCTTTACAGCTCCCAGCTACCCTCTTACGCAAAAGGAGGCTGATACCTGACCATATGCCTAGCAGACCCCCCACTAAAATTTCAAAATTTACAACCAAATAATAGGCTCAAAACCTTAGGCTATGACAGGAACCACAACGCCCTAGTACTTCAGATAAACATGAATTCATTTGACTTCCTAACACCCCCTAGTCTCCTTTTGCACAAAAAATAATTCTAAAAAATCAATTCGGCTTCCTTAACAATCAATTTTTTAATAATCTATACTCTGAGCGTCAAGAAATTGCAATGTTTTAATATTACGCTACCATCACAATACGTTTTATTATTCACATTTTTGCACACACTTACGTTTTTTTAAATAATCCATTTTTTTTTTTGAACATCAAATAATAATAAGAAAACTACTCGTTTCAGCCAACGCTCATACCGCGCTGAGTGCACTCGTTCTCGTCCGATCACGAAAGTTAAGCAGCGCCGGGCACGGATAGTACTTGGATGGGTGACCGCCTGGGAACTCCGTGTGGTGTTGGCTTTTTTTTTTATTTTCTCAATCTATTTTACACTTCGTCACAATCAAATTTTGATAATCTGTAACCTAAGCATGGAGAAGAAGAAATGTTATGGTATTACACGACTATTACCATGCATTACGTCATTCTCTCATAGACGTACAAATAAATTAGTGCACGTTTTCGAATTAAAAGAAGTCACGTTCCTTGATATGTAGAAATTTTATGATAACACATTGATATCGAAAATTATTCTATATATTCGACTTCCAGTACACAGGGAACCACCATATGGCTCGTACCATCGAATAGGGTACCTAAGTGCTAGCCCATTGACTGGATTGTCATTTCAAGTGCACGCGTACTCGACGAAACTTCAGCGTTAATTTTTTCGACAACGTAAAATACATGAAAACAGAAAACATCTAAACAAACTCGCAAAGGACGTAAAAGGTAAAATAAAAAATCATGATAATAACGAATTTCCAAAATTCATAGAAACACTCTCTGCGCACGAGAATACCAATACTCTCTACTCTCTACGCTCTATGGAAAGCGACGAATAAAATAAAAGAAGCCAATAAAACTGATTTTAGTAATCAGAAAAGCAGACAACACATGGGCTAGAAGCAAGAATTCAGCAAAGCAAAATTCTACAACCACCTTTGTAACACATTTACTCAAATACAATACTATCAACAGTAAAACCAAATGTCATTTAGAGGAAGATGCGCAAAATACTAGTACTCCAACTAACAAGCACGACACCGTATCTAATACAACAGCACAAGAAATTAGAATCATAATCGAGAAAACAAAAAACAATAAAGCACCAGAAATCAACCTAATCAATGATAAAATTTTGAAAAGCCTTCCCTCAAAATCACAATAATATTCAATGCAATTTTAAGAATTCAATACTTTCCTAATCTAAGGAAGCTAGTACAGATCGTAATGTCACCTAAGCCAAGCAAAGACCCACACCAAACTGCATCTTACAGACCAATATCACTACTTCCTGTGTTTTCCAAAATACTAGAGACAATAATATAGTATCGCCTAAACCCAACGATAGAGGAAGAAAAATTAATACCAAATCACGAATTTGAATTCAGAAAGAAATACTCCACGATGGAGCAAATGTACAGGCTCGTCAACGTAATTTTACTAG
>JACXIT010000146.1:207611-249841 GCA_014737525.1 Bombus difficillimus | reverse complement strand
CTACCACTAACTCAAGTCATACCTAAGCAACAGAATTTTTGTAGTAAAAGTAGAGGATGTATATTCTGAAGTAAAAGACATCAAGGCAGACCAATATTATACACATTATACGCGGCCGACATATCAACAACTACCAACAGCAAAATACTGACATTGGCGGACGACACGGCTGTACTAGTCAGACACACTAATCCAGAATAACTCCTCTAAGAGTGCAAGGAGTCGTTTCGTTAGCATTTTCTCAAATAGTTTGGACAAAGTGGGTAGAAGACTAATTGGGCGATAAGAGCTAGTTTCGTGTATTGGTTTTCCAGGTTTAGGGATAAGGGTAATTAATGATATTTTCCAGGACTTGGGGTGGTAAGGCGAAGAATTGCATTAAAAATGAGAGCAATCCCTTTTTTGGGAAGCTCTTTGATAGCTTTGTTACTTATCTGATCATGTCCCGATGCTTTCCTGGGGTTAAGACGACGGATTAATTCTATAACTTCCAGAGAAGAGAAGAGTTCAATAGGAGGAGACATCTGGAAGGGAGAGTGCACATATTCCGTTATTTCGGCGGCAATAGCGGAGGAATGTAGTTTGAAGACATTGGTTAGGTGATTAGCATAGAAGTTGGCTTTTTGTATAGGGCTAGGCGCCCATCCACCTTGCGGACAGCGAATTGGAGGGATTATTTCCGGAGGTCGAGTGAGTTTCCTGGATGCCTTCCATAGTAAGTAGTTGGAGTCATCTGTGGGAGACAGATTGGCAAGATATTTTTGAAAACATTTTTGTAATTTTTAATGATTTTGGTTAGCTTTCTTGTTGCGTTATTTAACTTACGCTTGCCTTCAGGCGTTCTATGATTTTACCAAACACTTCCAAGTCTACGTTTTTCTGCGATTTTTATTAATATGTATTGGAGGTATTCATGTATATTGACAAAACACTTAGTAGGGGTGGAAAAACGGATCGCATTTATTATGCCGGTGTTTAAATATTCCGTGGCCGTTTCTATGTCTTCGTTTGTTTCCAGAGATATTGAGCCTGATGTTGAATGATTGAATACTTCCCTAAAGAGCTGCCAGTTTGTGAGTTGTTCCACAGAAGAGTTGATTTGGATTTATTTTGACGAGATGTTTTTCGTTATGAAGAAGTTTAATAGGTCAGGTAGTTTGTTAGTATCAGTGGGCCAGGAAGTGGGTTCGTTTGTACTGAGGTAATTAAATCTGTTGGCGTTTATGCATCTCAGAAGAGTTTTGCCTCTTACTGTGATAAGTCTGCTACCCCATTGCGTATGTTTAGCGTTATAGTCTCCTTCAGCTATGGATCTATTGCCCAGGTCTTTATGGAATTTGTTGAAGTTTCCTGCGGAAATAGAATATCTAGGAGGACAATATACTGCCGATGTGGTGATTGGACCTTCTATCGCTACGTTTGTGGCTTGGACGTAGTCCTTCTGGAATGATGGAAGCTCATGATGNTTTTATGCTGGTCTTGATGATAATTCCGGTGCCGCCGTGGGTTTTTCCACTGGGATGTTGGGTATGGTAAAAGTTATAACCATTTATTTTTAGATAATTTTTATCGGTGAAGCGAGCTTCAGATATGAGCATAATGGCAATTTCTTATTGTTTTAGGAAGAGTTCTAGTTCGTATTTATGCTGAGCTAGATCGTTAGCATTCCAAAGAGCTGTGCGTGTTTGTTTCATTTTATGTCGGGGCGTGTTAATTTGTCCACGACGATTCTAAGTAATGATAGCAAGTTATTAATTTGCTCTGTTTGTTTCACGATTCATTTTTCAAGCGTATTGAATTTGTCCGTGTCTTGTGAACTGGGAACACTAATTTCTGGTTGAGCACTATGGATTTTCGGTCTGCTTTGATTTCCTTGAACTGCTTATGCGTACGAGATTGGAGGGGTAGTGAATTTTCTTGTATTTGGTGCTTGATGGGTTAGGTCCTTGGGTCTGGGTTTGGGGTACTTGTTATTGTATAAAGTCTTGTAGGCTGTGCAACCTTTATAGTTCGCAGGATGCTCTCCTTGACAGAGGATGCACTTAGCAGGGGTTTCTGGAGATTTAGTGCACTGGTCCGTGGGGTGGGTACCTGCACATTTAACGCAGCGGTGATTGCGGTTGCAATATTTTTGCGTATGACCGTACCTTTGGCACCTTTTACATTGAACTATCTCCTTCTTTATAAAAGGTGGTTCGATTTTTACTACCGAATTCATTAGACGATTTATGTTGTAGGCTTCTTTGTTGTTCGGGTTTTGTTTTAGGTCGATGAAGAATAAAGATAGCGGTTTTTTGGCGATTCTATGCCTTATGTTGGCGATGTTGGTTACTTCATGGCCATGATTTAGGAGCTCGAGTTTCAGTTCTTCTAGATTTGCCGAGTGGTGGATGTTGCGTAGTACTACTCGAAAAGGTCTATCCTGTTTTAGTTGGTAGGTGTGGAAATTTGCATTTAGCGATTTGAGTAGCTTTGTTAGTTTCCGGTAGGAGTCCGGGTTGGCGGGCAGGATTTTAACCTGATTGTTTTTAATTTTGAGGGTGTAGTCCTCTTTGTTGATTACCATTTCTATGGATCTTGTCATGGTTTGGATGTCGATGACGTCGTCAATGAAGATCGGTGGAGGGGGAGGAATTTTTTGTGTGTGATGGTTCGTTGGTGCCTCGACCACGTCCATCGAGTTGTCTGTGGAATCCAGTAATGAATATCTGTTGTATGTGGTGATGTGACATGTTGAAGGTTCAATCTGGCTGGTGCTTACATGTTTTTTACCTGCGTCGATCTTACGTTTTTTGGTGCAGGCGGGGTGATTTGTCTGGTGGGATACGTTGTCCTTTTGCCACGGAGGAGGTAGGACGGTGCGGTTGAAGTGTTGTACGTGAGGGCCTGTTCTTGTTTCTTGGGCCATCTTCGAGCTAGTTAGTTCAAATTGAAATAACTAGTCGAGAGGCTATGATTTGGTTTAGAGATTGGTGGTATTGGATTTCCACGAGTAGGTTTAGAAAGCACTTGGTCTTTCTTTTTTTCTCCTTCCTTTTTCCGGTTCGACTCACTTTCGACGGGGGGTCGTCACTTCTTTGTGAACTGCACTGGGCACTAGACACATGTCTGCACGCTTCGTTATACGATATCTTTCTTTAATAAATCTCCAGGGATCTAAAGGTGTAGGATCGTCTACCAAAGTCATGAGATATAATTCTTGAATACCCTAAACAACAAATAACCTATAACCAAACTGCACAACATTTAATAATTTTTCTTTAATGGAATATAATCGTAATACCTTCTTACTCTTCTCATTTTCTATACTCTGTTGCTTTTGATGACATATCTTATGTTTACCAGTTTATAACCTTAAGCGAAGATGATTAAAATTAAGTATTATGGATACCTAATGAATTATACAAAAATATGTTACGAAAATCAACGTAAACGCATCGAATATGTATTTATAATAACGACAACGATAAAAATGCAGGACATCGAAAAACTAGCAATGCAATTGGGTTTCACTTTTGGAGGAAGAAATTTTCATAATGTGTCACTGGGTCAAGGTGACGAACCCATAGCGGAAGAAGCCATAGAACTTTCAGCGAACGAAGGCCACTGGGTAATTTTGCAAAATGTCCATTTGGTGAGGAAATGATTGCCTACATTAGAAAAAAAGATGGAACAATGCTCGGAGAATTCACATGATGATTATTGATTGTTCATTAGTGCGGAATCCAGTCCTGATTCTCATGAATCGACAATACCTTAGGTAATAAACAATTGTATAATCTGAAAAGGCAAAAGAAAATATGCACTTTTAATTCAGCTAACATGTACTAATTCTATTCTTTAACCCTCCGTCGATAATATGGCATTTCACTAACGCGGGCGGCATTACAGGTTTTTCAGTAAATGGCCCAATTTCTTCCTGTTTTTTGCTCTAAAAAAATCTAAGAAAATTCTGAGGTACCTATTGTAGTCTCTAATGTACTATATAAGTGATACGATATTTTGTGTAATGTAATAACTTAAAATTAATACTCTTTAACAGATTTTGTATTAATTATAAGACATATTTGGAATATATCTCGCAACTGTGGCATAATTTAAAACGTACTATAACTGCCTTCCTTGTAACATGTAATTAAATTAGGAAAAGCTACTAATAAGGTAAAGCATTACTTTTTACTAGCGATGATATCAGTAATTGTTTTTTTAGTCAATATAAATTATTAAATAATTTAAAACGTAACCTAGCACAAATAGCAATTAAACAAATTTCTCTGTTACTATGTTAATCATTGTTAAAAAAGCAAATTTGCATATATATATTTTTTTTTCAAACAATACATTCTGTAGAATAATTTTCTGTTCAGTAAAATGTGGTCTATTCTCATTCAAAATATGTTTAAACAAATTTATATAATTATAACAAGCTTATAACTTACATAACTTATAAATTTACACATATATGTATGTTCAAAAAACTATTTTCTTTGTTGTCAGTCCTACCCATTCAACTTAGGTGATTTAACAATCAGCGTATCTGTATTATTTAATTACCTGGAAAATAGTATCACAGTACCATGAGAGGATCTTGGCTACTTATTTGAAGACAGTTTTGAATTAAATAGCTCGAAGATGGCCCAAGAAACAAGAACAGGCCCTCACGTGCAACACTTCAACCGCACCGTCCTACCTCCTCCGTGGCAAAAGGACAACGTATCCCACCAGGCAAATCACCCCGCCTGCACCAAAAAACGTAAGATCGACGCAGGTAAAAAACATGTAAGCACCAGCCAGATTGAACCTTCAACATGTCACATCACCACATACAACAGATATTCATTACTGGATTCCACAGACAACTCGATGGACGTGGTCGAGGCACCAACGAACCATCACACACAAAAAATTCCTCCCCCTCCACCGATCTTCATTGACGACGTCATCGACATCCAAACCATGACAAGATCCATAGAAATGGTAATCAACAAAGAGGACTACACCCTCAAAATTAAAAACAATCAGGTTAAAATCCTGCCCGCCAACCCGGACTCCTACCGGAAACTAACAAAGCTACTCAAATCGCTAAATGCAAATTTCCACACCTACCAACTAAAACAGGATAGACCTTTTCGAGTAGTACTACGCAACATCCACCACTCGGCAAATCTAGAAGAACTGAAACTCGAGCTCCTAAATCATGGCCATGAAGTAACCAACATCGCCAACATAAGGCATAGAATCGCCAAAAAACCGCTATCTTTATTCTTCATCGACCTAAAACAAAACCCGAACAACAAAGAAGCCTACAACATAAATCGTCTAATGAATTCGGTAGTAAAAATCGAACCACCTTTTATAAAGAAGGAGATAGTTCAATGTAAAAGGTGCCAAAGGTACGGTCACACGCAAAAATATTGCAACCGCAATCACCGCTGCGTTAAATGTGCAGGTACCCACCCCACGGACCAGTGCACTAAATCTCCAGAAACCCCTGCTAAGTGCATCCTCTGTCAAGGAGAGCATCCTGCGAACTATAAAGGTTGCACAGCCTACAAGACTTTATACAATAACAAGTACCCCAAACCCAGACCCAAGGACCTAACCCATCAAGCACCAAATACAAGAAAATTCACTACCCCTCCAATCTCGTACGCACAAGCAGTTCAAGGAAATCAAAGCAGACCGAAAATCCATAGTGCTCAACCAGAAATTAGTGTTCCCAGTTCACAAGACACGGACAAATTCAATACGCTTGAAAAATGAATCGTGAAACAAACAGAGCAAATTAATAACTTGCTATCATTACTTAGAATCGTCGTGGACAAATTAACACGCCCCGACATAAAATGAAACAAACACGCACAGCTCTTTGGAANTGCTAACGATCTAGCTCAGCATAAATACGAACTAGAACTCTTCCTAAAACAATAAGAAATTGCCATTATGCTCATATCTGAAGCTCGCTTCACCGATAAAAATTATCTAAAAATAAATGGTTATAACTTTTACCATACCCAACATCCCAGTGGAAAAACCCACGGCGGCACCGGAATTATCATCAAGACCAGCATAAAATATCATGAGCTTCCATCATTCCAGAAGGACTACGTCCAAGCCACAAACGTAGCGATAGAAGGTCCAATCACCACATCGGCAGTATATTGTCCTCCTAGATATTCTATTTCCGCAGGAAACTTCAACAAATTCCATAAAGACCTGGGCAATAGATCCATAGCTGAAGGAGACTATAACGCTAAACATACGCAATGGGGTAGCAGACTTATCACAGTAAGAGGCAAAACTCTTCTGAGATGCATAAACGCCAACAGATTTAATTACCTCAGTACAAACGAACCCACTTCCTGGCCCACTGATACTAACAAACTGCCTGACCTATTAGACTTCTTCATTAGACGAAATTAAATAATTTCAAATAATACCTGATCTGGTGTATATGTACAGTAGTATCCGGATTGATAACCATAACTTTGTCCGGATTTATGGACGAGAGTTATCCCCCACCAATTTCTTGAATTGCTTGCTCATAGTAAGAAATATACTAAGAAATAACTTTACCTATCCTATCTCGCACTGTCTATTTCTAACCTCTACCAGAGAGGAAATTTCTACCTGTCCCTACCTTCGGTGCACGCACTGTATAAACCTGTAGATTATGCGTGAATTTTAATAATTTAATATTTGCAATATTTGTATATGTTATTATAATTTGATAATTTAATATAATAATTAAGATAATTTCGCCCAATTCGATATTTGACTCTTTTTTCTATAATTAAGAAGATTGCTGACAGCAAAAGTTTAGGTTATTGGAAACTCTTTAGTTCACATTTTGTTCCATATACTTACCTATTAATTAAAAGGATTCAATTAAAATTTTACTGATATTTGATCACCGTTACAGACTCATCGATTCACGCGTTCTTTGGGTACATTCGGTACGTGCTCGGAAACGTTCGGCCTCGCTAATTTTTAATTACTTGTAACTGTTTTATTATTAATCATTGATCAAAAATACGAGTCACAAATCTTTCTTGCCTAAATTAATTTACGTAATTACTAAATAGTGTGCAAGTACCGAATTCTTGGGAAGTCACCTCTCCGATTATCTTCCATTCCTACTTCTGGTTCCGATCGTTATATATACTGTACACTCAATACTGCTTGTTTATTACCTTTAGTTATACCGTTTATAGTGATATATGTAAGAATGCTGCATTACTTTTATATTATTATATTTTATATCTCTTTTATATAAGTAAATGATTTTTATCGTATAAGAGTAATAAAAGATAGATCTCTGTATTTCTCCTGTCAACGTGGCTCATTGTTGTCCTTGTTCATGGGAAAAACCAGCTCTTCCGTGAGACAAACCATCCGCTTTCTCCGTAATTTGTAAGAGCGTGCAATAAACCTAAGGACTGTTTTAAGGACCATCCATAAACCAAAAATACTTATATGAATAGGGATGAAGTTAAAAAGATTCGGTTTATGGTGGTTTCTTAGGTTTATTGGGGTTCGGTGTAACGGTGTGTGGGTATTGGCTGCCAAACCATGAGGGACATCGCACGGACCATTTCACGTGACATAACATATATTATTATATTATATTATATAGTGTATAATATTATTAAATGACACAAAGATCACTGTGGATGAGCGGGAGAGAATGAAGAGGCATGCGCGCGTACATACACGCACGCAGGCTTAGAGGGTTGTGTTACGACCGTTCGTGGAGAGGCGATCGCTAGGAAAGCGCGTCAGCGAGAGGTGTAAATTCTCGCTACGATTCGGATAATCGACGCCGCGAATTAGTCGTTCCCCTGTTTCAGTTAAGATAACAGAGGTGGTTCAATGAATTTAACACTGAATTAACAGGTTAATATAAACCTATATATGTAACAATAATAGATATTGTATCATAAATGTCACGAATTATTTTGAGATGACTTCGGTTGACGTGTTACAGAAATGCCGCCGATTTTACAATATCTCGCGATGAATTCCTTAGACTATGATTATGTTTGTCAGAGTTCTCGATACGTGCCGTTAGACTCCTCAGATGAGGCTGCATGCCCTTCGATCTTTTCTTTGTCTTCTATGGGAGACGACCCCCACTATGCTCGGTTCACGCCACTGTGACATCAACCACATCTCAATCTACATCAGAGACCGGGACACGCTTCGGAACCGATAGGGTGACGATAGAAATAAATATGTGGCGGCACTCGGCGACAATGTATGTCGGCGAAACGAAGTGCCTAATGAACCCTTAATATCCCAACGGTCCTTTCGCCGAATATTCGAGAACGCCTAACAAACGCGTGGATAGTAGGGATATTGAGGGATGACAAAGAAAAGAAACAGATGAGTTCAAAAGTGAGATTGTAAGAGCTCAGTCTTAAAAGGTCGCTCCTAGAGTTCGGAACTCAAGTGTAAACCAAGTGTAAAGAAATAAATTCTGTATTTTCATTTCATCATTATTTTTTTTCTTTTTGTCTTTTAAATTTCGTCTTCGATTTTTCTTTTCTCTTCCTTTTTTTTTATTATTTTACGTGACACCACCGACCACGCCATGATCATGTATACCACATTCTTTGTGTGGAAAGAATAACGGACCGAAATCGACGTTTCCAAATCTTGCTGCTTGGTGACAACTATGTGTTTGTCACGTAAAATAATAAAAAAAAGGAAGAAGAAAAAAATCGATGACGGAAAATAAAAGATGAAAAGAAAAAAAATAATGAGATGAAAAGACAGAATTTATTTCTTTACACTTCGTTTACACTTGAGTTCCGAACTCTAGGAGCGACCTTTTTAGACTGACTCTTACAGTTTTACTTTTTAACTCATCTGTTTCTTTTCTTTGTCATCCCTCAATATCCCCACTATCCACGCGTTTGTTAGGCGTTCTCGAATATTCGGCGAAAGGGCCGTTGGGATATCGAGGGTTCATTAGGCACTTCGCTTCGCTGAAATACATTGTCGCCGAGTGCCGTCACATATTTATTTCTATCAGCCCATCGGTTCCGAAGCGCGGCCCGGCCTCTGATGTAGATCGAGGTGTAGTTGATGTTACACGTTCGTCGCTACTTTGTATACTTTTTGGCAGGCATGTAAGACGATCTGTCTACGACACTATTGAGTCGCCAGTATCACATGCTCAAGAAGGACCACCCGCTCAGTAATCAAGTAGACGAAACATCCTGCATAGGCGCCTCTGACACACACCCGAAGATAACCCCTCCAAAGGGACTAAAATCAGGATACGAAAACGCTCCTAAATTAGCGCTCCAGACCATTCTATTGTAACACATTAAACCGTCACTCTGTTGGATTGATTCAATAAATACTATTATCATACACAAAGTTCAACTTCTTTACTTCATTCGTGAAACGTTCGAACTGCAACGCGAGGACATTACCAACGATTTATCGGTTTCGTGATTTCTGGTGTCTTCGACGTGACAAAATTGGCGATCCTGCCAGGATCCATTCATCGTATCAAGAGGAAACTTCAACGAGAACTCTACGGATTCTACAGCGAAGGACCACGGTCACCTCCTTGATCAAAAGAAGGATCTGCAAAGAATCTCGGTGAGCTGGCTTTCGTACATTATCGAAACCGTAAACTCGAAATACGTTCCGAAGATAGTGACTCTTCCGAAAATATCGTATCTACCAAGATGAATCCAACTGACATGAGTACGGCAAAGCAAAACGAATTAATTGCTACTATCCTTGAACAACTTCAAAGTCTAACTCACGAGTTCAGAAACCCTAGAAGTAATACGGATCAAAACATTAAGAATATAAAAGAATTCACGGAAACTAGTGATAGAAATCGGGCCAAAGAAATACGGGACGTCGCAAAAACTATGGAAGTGAAATACGACACTGAAACTGAGCAACCACGCATGAGCACCCATTTAGAAACCGGTGCCGATAACATAACAGACGACGAAACTGACGGACTAAACGCTTCGCATAGACAACGAATTAGTCACGCCACGATTAGACAAAGAAACGACTGCGGTGAAGAACAAGGTCTCCAAGCGGGAGAGGCCATAAGCGTTATTGAGACGCTACGGGGTAGAGATGACGTAGGTGTCGAAGATTTTATTCTATCTGTCCGCAAAGCAAGAGCCAGGTGCAAGGCAAGTGCTAGAGACTTCCTACTAGACCTTCTACTTACCGAAAAGATAACCGATAACGCGAAAAGGAATATCAGATACTTAAAAATTAACTCGTCTGAAGATCTATACTCATGTTTGAGACAAAACGTGTCAGCCCCGACCACCGTTAGCAACTGCAGAGACAAATTGAAAAATTTTAAACAAGGAATGACAGAAAGCGTACAATCTTTCAATTCTAGATTCCGACAACAACTTAACGAACTAAATTACGCAGTCCAAAACGAAAACCGCACGCCGGTTGAACGACGCGTAGCCATGGACATCGAAGAACGCGAAGCGCTAAAGACATATTCACTTAATTTACGGAACGAAATAGGACCGATAGTAGTAGCTAGCGATCCAAAAACCCTGAACCTCGCCCAACAATTAGGGGCCGACAAAGAACAGTGGCTATGAGAATCGAGTCGCGTTGCCCACCGTCAGAATCAATCAAAAAATCAATCCAATAACACTCCGCCCGTACATAAACGAAGTGCTACCGATCTACAACCACGAGGTTTTAGCCAACCTTCAAATAACCGAATTGAATTAAAATGTTCCAAGTGCTCGCGAATCTGACACACAGCCGAGATGTGCTACTCCCGAAATTTTCCATTAGGCGGCCAAGGAAAAATCCCACCTCGAGTATACCAAACAGCGGAGAACCCAGAGGAAACGTTCCAAGAGTCAACTGTACTAACACCGGAAAATTATTATCGATTCTACTGCGACGAAAAGACGGAAGAAGAGGCAGATTTCTCATTGATACCGGAGCGGGAATAAACCTAATAAAAGAAAACACTGCACTGAACGTTCAAACCTCCAGCCCAAAGACTTTCCTAATGGGAAACGACAAACACACCACCGATAAAATTTGTAATCTAAACATGCTTAAGAAGAATCATCGATTCCACGTAATTCCCGACGACTTTCCCCTAATCGAAGATGGAATAACCGGACTCCCGTTCCTTACGAAGTATCAATATAACGTCGCTAACGATAAACTGACCTTAGACGAGATTACATTACCATTCCAGAACACCGATAACGAGATAGGACCAGGCGAAACCTTAACTTGGACCCAATACATCGAAGGAAAGCCCACTACGATATGCTTTATCAACACTGGTAAGCAAATCTGCCATATTAGAAACGAAATATCGTGCAAATATTCCAACGGTCAAACGTAGAGAATCCACGGTAACAGACTAAAACCCTATTTTTCAGGAAAGCGACCATAACATGGATAATTCTAACTCTCGAATACATTGAGAGCGATCTAATAGTAAGACCACTAAATTACGCCAATGTTTTCTTAGAACACATAGATAATTGCTATCTGTACAATGAACAAGTAGATATCACCCTTATAATGGACCTCAGCGACCCAATCGATCAAACCAATAAATTACAAAATGTAATTGAGCTAATAGACCGTCAATGCAAACCACCTTGCGCTTACATACCAGAGATAAACAATCTAAAAATCAAGTATAGAAACCTCCAACACCTAAGGCATCAACTCAAATTGTTATTACACTATAGAAGCAAACGCGGACTACTCAACGTCATAGGCTCGGTATCTAAAACTCTATTCGGGTCTCTTGACGAAGAAGACCTAGAACTCATTAACAAAAATAATGACACATTATTTGACTCCAACAACAAAATAAAAACGATCCTTAGTAACCAAACTGCACTTATCAGACACGTACTAGACGACACTAAGACGAATCAACTCGAAAACCTTACCAACGATATACGCAAAATTGAAAACCATAACGAAAAAAACGAAATATTGGTCTCTTTACTAATTCAAACCGAATCTACTATATCGGGGCTCCATATTAACATCGACGAAATTTTTAACACTATCATATCAGGAAAACAAGGAATCATAAACCTGCAAATTATAGAACCTGAACAATTCTTAACAACACTCGACCAAATAACAAAACAAAACTTCATGAGTAACCATGTCGAACCTTCAGTTCAAAACTTTCAACTAATTCTAGATCTAAGTAAACTAAAATTATGGACAAATGATAACAAACTCATATATACGATAACTTTTAGGAGATAACGAGTGGAAAATAACAAAAATTTATCCGATACCTTTCAAGCAAAACTCTGTATTTATCGCACCTGTAGTAGAAACCGACTTAATACTAACCAACTCAGAACAATACACCTTCGTCGATAGCCACTACTTAAACAAATATTGTAAACGAACGGCAATCATCCACATTTGTAAAAGAACCCAACCAAGCCACGATAGAATCAATTCACCCGAATGTAGAATCGAACTAATTAATAATCAACAGTCAGTCAAAACTTGCCCAACTGCTGTATTCAAGTTGGAAGAATTGACGTTCGTACCTTTACAGACCGAAAATCATTATATCATCATCCCTACGAGAAACGTGCAGATCGACGTATTATGTAAAACACATAAGATCCTTGAAATCAAACAACCGAGTTTAATTAGCAGCAAAACTGGACGTATAATCACATATGATCGTAATATTATGAAAATAGGAGGAACACATAGAAATATTTCTTACGAAATCAAAATTAAGAATAGTTCACACAGTTTCAAAGAAATAGACATCCCAACGCTAGAGGAGATATAAGAAACGGCTCCAAAAGTAACTCGTAATTTTAATCAATATAAAGCCAACCTCGATACATTACATACACAAGTCAATAGCCTACAATTCGAACGACGTATAAATTCACTCAGAGAATATGGCATTTCGATGTTACAAATATTAGGATACGTAGCCTTAGGTCTAGGAACAGTATATATATTGTATAAATGTAAACTCTTCGAATGTCTAAGTCGAGTAATTCCTAAAAATGTATGTATCAGAATACTTTGTCCTACCGCTCACATAAATAATATACATCAAGTAGCAGCAACACCGATTCTTCCACCAGCCCATGAGTCGGTCACTGTCCAAAACGTCACAGAAAATGAAGATAACGGACTCGTTCGAATCAGGCGACCTACCAGAGCCATACCCTTTAACGGGGCAAAGCGAATCTAAGAAGGGGGGAATGTCACACGCTCAAGAAAGACCACCCGCTCAGTAATCAAGTAGACGAAACATCCTGCATACCACACCTATCGAAACAATAACCAAACAGTAACGAAATAGCCGCTTCTGACACACACCCGACGATAACCCCTCCAAAGGGACTAAAATCACGATACAAAACCCTCCTAAATTAGCGCTCGAGACCATTCTATTGTAACACTTTAAACCGTCACTCTGTTGGATTGATTCAATAAATACTATTATCATACATAAAGTTCAACTTCTTTACTTCATTCGTGAAACGTTCGAACTGCGACGCGAGGACATCACCAGCGATCTATCGGTTTCGTGATTTTTTGTGTCTCCGACGTGACACGAGCGACGGTTAGGAATACGGCCTATAGTAAGCCTCGTGGCGTAACAGGTTGATTCATTTATAGTATTGCATATAATATAGCTTGCATATAATGTAAATAGTATATGTATGTTCACTTTTTCTTATTTATTACTTTCATTTTATTATTAAGTTGGTATGATTTTTTGAGAAGGCGATGTAAACTTGTGAGGACGTGTAAGGTTAAACGAAAGCGAGAGTGGAGTTGATAGCAGCGAAAACGAGCAACGTACTATTGTCCAAACTAGAGAAGTCATGTAACCCCATAAGGGAAGCAATAAATAATGGCATTAGATTTAATATATATGAATCTAATTAATTAGTAGCTATAATAAGTACAATGATGTACAAATATTTTGTATAGCTACTGAATGTGCGAGTATCTTCTTATTTATATATATATATGTCGGAGACGAAAGGACACCGGGCTTTCCCTTCGAAATTCCGTGGAGGGTTTCCGATACTTCAACTTTATTAACTCGATATAATAGTCCGAGAAACTTGAGATAATGAGCTTGGGCTCGAGGCGACAACTAGTCGCCGAACGTAGCCGCGGTCACGGGATGAGTGTTTTGCTTAGCAGAGGTGTGGAGTGATTGTGTAGTTCTTCTTAGAAAAAAAGGGATCTAGCTGTAGCGGCACACGGACTCTAGGACAAAGCAAGCCACGTGTGGCTTTGCCTCGGAAGTGTTTATATTATGGGCCACACGTTGTATTAACGATTGAACTCCAGGCGCAAAGAGTGTCGCCGCTGCACGGGACCACCTAGCAACGGCGGTTGGTATCTGTTGATATCCCCGACCAATATTAAACAAATGAACACGACTGCAAGGAGAGGAAAATCTTAGTCAGTCGAGCATTCGTGCGATCTCCTTGGTGAGTTACACATCGTCTTACAAGCAAATATACCTAGCAACCCGAGAAAACGTTATTTTGTGCCACAAAAGTACATTTTACCATTAACAAAGAGTTATCCCTGTGACCGCGGATTCGTTGTCGAACCCAAGGCCATTGTTATTACCGCCTAATTACCGCGATCTTTTGTAAATCATGTATTATTTGTACTGGTGTTAATAAACATTATCGATAGTCGCGATAATGACTGATTCTCGTGAGGATTCGTTGCACGCCCCTAATCCTGATTTTAATGTTAACCCGACATATATATATAAATGTCAGCACATTCTATCTTCCTTGATATGCTGTAACTGTCTATAACTTTTGATTTTATTTAGGTATTTTTTCTTATCTTTTTTATGAAAATACTTATCAAAATGAATTAAAATGTACTCTGTATTGTAGTTTTATTACTGGAGTATATAATACTTAGTATAGTAATGCTGCACAATATCTATTCGATTGACATTGTCAAAGAAAAAGAATCGATAACATGCTTTAAACAAGATTTAGATGTAAATCCAGCATACTATTTAAAATGGAAGTTGTGAATTAAAGTATTTACTAAATACATAAACAAGGAAATTATGTAAATATTTCTCCCTTTCTTTCTCTATCTCTTCCTTTCTCACTATCTCCCTCTGCTTGCTAAAGAATATGAATGTTAAATTATAATATATATCAAAATATATATCAAATGTCTGTATATTAATGTATAATTGATAGCTAATTAAAAAAAAAAAAGATGATAATTCTGGCTACAAAGATATTGGGTTTATGCTGAGGTATAAAACATATCTATTTAATCTCAAATATATGGAAACATTATACATATATCAACAAATTTCTTTTATTAAAAATTTTATAAATTACAAAATATGAGAAATGAACTATACGTTTATTATAATTATTTTATTTATTTATTTATTTTTACTTAGTCCGCGCCTTTCGGCTTTGGACGAGCTTTCGGTTTTACATCTCGTTTACTTATCACGCTTTTTACATTATATCAGTCTTATGGCGTTATCGCCTTATTGCCTCCTCCCTTATATCTATCTGAACTTATACATCTACCTCCCCTCTTATCCACTCTGTTACATTGCACCCCATTATGTATTCTGTCTCTAAAACTATGGCAACTTTTGGGCTTTTGCCTTCTTCTCCATTATTATTTTCAATTCCATTATTCTTTCTCCCGTCTCGTTTAGTATTTTTTCTGTTTCTTTTGGTCCTGCCGTTATTTCGCATTCTTCTATTACGTGTCTCAGGTCTTCTTCTTTCCTTTTACGTAGCGTGCATATTTTTTCTCCCTCTTCTTTCCAGTATTACCTTGCTTTGGTTTCGTTTCCACATCTAAATCTTGCTAATATTTTCTTGTCCTTCCACTTCATCCTCCCTTCTAAGTATTTTGTTAATTCTTCTTTGGCGATTTTTCTATAATGTTTATTATATTTTAACTCCATATCCTTTCCCCCCTCTCTTTTGCTTCTCTCGTTCTCCTTTCTTCTATAATTTGGTCTACTGTCATTCTTTCTTGCTCTTCTCTTGCTTCCATCTGTGTCCCTCTATTTCCCACCTCTTCCGGTCTTCTTTCTCTTTCCTTCATCCCTTTCTGCTCTTCTTAATGCTTTTTCTTTGATTTCTGTTAGCTTGCGTTCTTCTATGAATATATAATTCGGTGTTGTCATATTTAAACCTAAGATCCATTTCACATATCTTCTTTGTATTCTATCCACACTTTCTTCCTTGTTCCAGCCCCATACCTTTGCCCCAAACAGTGCCACACTCTCTGCTAGTGCTCCAAACATCCATATTCTCCTCTTGTAGTCCTGTTTGAAAATTCTTTCTCCCACGCTCCACGTTTTCTGCATTACTATTGTTGCTCTCCTTTTCTGTCTTGTATGTGTTTCTCGTCACTGTCGTTTTTCTGTAGTATGTACCCTAGGTATCTTATCTCTTTCACTTCTAATTTTCGCCCTCCCCATTTCCATTTTCTTTATCTCCTCTTGTTCTTTCTTTTTTCAAAAACAATTATTTTGGTCTTTTCCGTGCTCAGTTCCAATTCGGTTTCCTTTACAAATTTTTCGAATCTCTTTAACATTTCCTTTAGTTCCTCTTCTCTATCAAAACTATCAGCACAATATCGTCTGCATATGTCAGTGACCATACCTTCCTTCCTCCTACCACTATGCCCCCGACTTGTCCTTTCCTTAATTCTTCTTCCAGCCCCGCCACGTAGATGTTGAATAACGTCGGGCTCAACAGGCATCCTTGTCTCACTTTGCTCACTGTCCAAAATTCTTTTGTGTTTTTATTCTTGATTCTTACCACATTCTTTGTTTTTGCGTACAGCTCTTTTATCCTTCGAATTAGTTTTTCGTTAGTCCTCATTTTTCTCATTTTCTCCTCCAATTTCTCTCTGTTTAGCCTGTCGAACGCCGCTTTTGAGCTCACAAAGCAAGCATATAGTTTCCCTTTTTCTCTACTCAGCTGTTTATCTATTACGTGGTTTATCACGAATATTGCGTCGGTCACTCCTCTTCCTTTTCTAAATCCGAATTGGCTTTCTTCCAGTTTGGTTTCTACCTCTGCCTTCAGCCGTTCGTCCAGTATCCCTGCGTAGATCTTGTATGCTGTGTCCATTAATGTTACTCCTCTGTAACTTTTCGCTACTCTCTTGTCCCCCTTCTTGTATATCGGACATATTACTCCTTTTTTCCAATCTTCTGGTATCCCCTCCCCATTCCATATTTTCCTTAACAAATCCCATAGCGTTTCCCTCACTTCCTTCGGTGCATACTTCCATACTTCGTTTTCCAACCCGTCTTTCCCCATTGCTTTCTTCTCCTTCAAATTTCTTAGTTGGTAGAACACCTCTTCCTTCTCTATGTTATCTTCTCTCTCCTCCATTGTTTTCTCTTCTGCTCGATGCTCCTCCGTTTTTCTGCCCTCTTTGTGCTCTGTTCCTTCTAAAATTTTCACGAAGTGATTTTTCCAATCTTCTTCGCTTATTTCTTCATCTATAACCCCTCTTCTTCTTCTATATGTATTTATGTATTTCCATGCTTCTTATTCTGTTTTGATCTTCTTGATATTTTCCATTTCTTCTTCTTCGTGTTTTTCCTTTCTTTGTTTGCACCACTGTTTGAATGCCTTCTTTTCCTCTATGAGGGCTTCTCTGCTGCATTTTCCTTTCATAAACTTTGTCACCTTCCTTCTCATCTCTCTTTTTCTATTTTTCCACTCCTTGTCGTACCACGCTTTCTCTCCCATGCTCCATCTCCTTATCTTCACTTTCTTCTTTGGCATTGCTTCGCTTATCTTCTTTTTGATTTCTGTCCACATTTTCTCTACTTTTCTTCCATTGCAGGTCCAGTTCTTACATTCCTCCAAGTATTTTTCAACACTTTCGTTTGTCCATTCCCTCTTCTCCTTCTCTTCTTCCTTCTTTTCCTCTTTCTTTTGTAATTTCGGCCCGCCCATTTCTATTTCTAACGGCATGTGGTCTGACTCTGTTCTTTTTCCTTTCATGTCAATTATTTCTTCTGTCGCCTTCTGATTGCCAATCACATAGTCTATTACTGAGTTTCCTCTCTCCCCAATATTGGTCCACTCCTCTCCTTCTTTATGTCTCCCATTGATTATCGTTCAGCCTCCCTCTTCCAGATACTTTAGCAGTGTTCTTCCTTCCATGTTTAATGTCCTGTCTTTTGATCGTCTGTTTTTTTCTTTCCCTAGGTCCTCGTTCATCGGCCCTCCCTCTTCTCTCGTTCTTGCGTTCCCATCCCCGCCGATGATCATCACTTCCTCTTCTCTTCCGTTTACTCTTTCCTCTATTTTTTCCCATGTCCCCTTTGTATCTCGATTATAAACTACCATTATCCTATACGTCTTGTCATTGTATATTATTTTTCTTTCAACTATATTATCACATATTTTATATTCTTTATATTCTTTATATTCTATTTCTCTTAGTTCTTTATTTATACCCGTTCTTATTCCCCCCTTTGCTCTTCCCTTTTTTCTTACTCTCATTGCTGCCCTGCATTTCCAGTCGAATTCTTTGGGTAGTAGTCTATATTTTAACTTTTCCCATTTGCCTTCCTTTGTCTATGTTTCCGTAAGTCCGGTCACGTCGAATATCTTCAGATATTCCCACACCTCCTTGTCCTTACTTATTAGCCCTGCTACATTCCAGAAGCACATTTTCATCCCCTTTGTAGTTCTCCCCCTCTTTTTCCCCTTTTTTCATTTTTCTTCCCTTCTCTTTCTTTCTTCCTCCAGCCTCTCTTCGTTTTTGTTCTACCTATACCATTTCTTTTTTATTTTTAGTTTTCTGTATCCAATCTTTACATATTCGCCCTTTTCCTTTCTTTCTTTGGCTACCCTTCTTATGCGTTGCTGTACCTCCCTTTCTTTTCTTGTCAGATCATCGTCCATGTATACACCTTCTTCCCATTTGCTTTTCTCCTTCATTATCCTTCTTTTTTTTCCACCATTCTCCATCCTCTATAAAGTATTATACACAAAATCTATAAAATAGATACATTAAAAACATTCATTTAATCAATCCATTTAATCATAATCAATTTTTAAATTTTGTCTTTCTTTAAATCTTTTACTATTCGGCTTTTCATATAGGAATATGTAAAAAATTAAGTAATATCGTAAACCAGCTTTCAAGTATGACATGAAATGAAAAATAACAAAGATATAAGTCACAGTAGTTAACAATCCGACTATTTAACCCTTTGCGGACTACTGCCGCATATATGCGTTCTGCGCAAGCCATTAATTTGGCCATGGAACTCATACATGCGTTTGGCGAAAACAACTGATAGAATGAAAAGACTCATATGTGCGTCATTTTATTTATTCTGTGGAGAATCTGTGCATGCACATATGTTTAAAATTTGATATCTATGAACGAAAAGCGCGTCTAAGCAGAAATGTGCCCTGGCAATCTTTAACGACCATCGCGGCAGCAGCTCGACCCCACGGTACGGTACGGTTGACTTTGAACCGTCCCGTCCGCAAAGGCTTAATAAATCCAATTTCATAATTTTATACTCAAAAATAAAGAACGTAATATATTAAGAACACATGTTACATTACTTTTTAAAAAACTTACATCTTTCTCTTGGATTGTACATCTTTTACAATAATAGGCATCAGATACACCAGGTGCATCACAAATACCACATCTGTCTTGATAAGCTCCATAATTGCATTCATCACAAATCCGAATCAGAGTACAAGGTGTTACACATCTACCGTCACATTTCTCACATAACTTCTCTATTGCTGAAAATAAAAAATTCGATTTTCATCATAAAAAGTTCAATAATGCAGTATTATTATAGTATTAATGTATACATGATGTTATTATTATCATAACAATTATACGATATTGGTAATGTTTTCATATATAAATCTATTTATCCAATAATTGTAATTTTACTTCTTCATTTTATAAATTTCTAGGTAAATGGAGTACAATGTAAATAAAAGGTTAATTTTATAGAAGTTAAGGTAAAAAATTGTATACAGATACATATATCTATACAAGAATTTTAACACATATATTTTGAAAAATTACTGTTATATAATCAATTAACAATGAAGGTATAAACAGGTCTAATTATTTATTAAGGAAGTTTGTTGTTTCTTTATGTAACAATATCACTATATATATATATATATGATGAAAACATTATAGTTAAAATTTGCAATAATCAAATATTTATTTAAATATAACAGTAATAAAATAATTTTATTGGTCTTTACGTAAGAATTTCATAAAAAAAATAGTATTCTTAAAACTAATAAAGCAAACATAACCTAAAATTCAAAATTGCAATTTAACCTAGTACAAGTATAAAACTTACCAACTCCCGGTTGTTTTCTACAAAAAATCAAATCTGGATGATGTTTTGCCATATTCACAGAATTTGCAAAATTCTTTTATTGTATACAAAATACGAATTATTGTATGAATCTTTTTGTAGCATACGTCACAAGTCTTTGGATATTATAACGAGTATAGATAGCTTTTGTGCTTTTAAACCTAATTTTCTCTGTAGTCACTAAATATGTTCGAGAACTGCGGTCTACTAATAACCTGCATTCTTACGCTTGACCTTGATTTTCTAGGATGTTAACCCTAACCTTACCAGGCCCGGTCAAATGACTGGTTTCAAAATTTGATTCAAAATTGCAAATTCATCGTTATTTCTTTTGTTCATCTAACTTTATGTAAATTCATATATTATCTGATTAATCGGTTTGTCAATTTTTGTTAATGTAAGAATCATAAAACAATAGAAAAATTAGAAAATTCTAATACAGAAACGAAAAAATTCTTTCTTGTGAAACGCTCTGTGTTTTACAATATTAACCCACTACGCGCCACGACAATTTGCTGCTGAAGTCACGTCGAACACAGTTAGACGAGGTTAGGCCCCTCCAGTTTTTCTATTGCTAGTTTATGGCTCTGTGACATTCCTCCCTTCTTAGCTTTGCTTTGCTCCGTTAAAACGTGTGGCTCTAGTAGATCAAATCGTCTAGGTTGAATGGTCCATTTATCTTCGTCTTCGGTGGTGTTTTGGAGAGTGACTGTCTACTAGATTGCCACTGATGAATTCAAGGGTCAGAATTAATAATGTTATGGTCTTCTTTATGGAAAGTAAAGTTTTAATCTGTTGCCATGGATTCTTTGCGTTTGATATTCAATAAAATAGGTGGGCGGATTGGATGAAAGTATTTCTGCTGGTCCCAGCGATTCCTGGTCTCGTCAGTGAACTATGAACTCGCTATGTACCCATACTTTTACTTCGGATACCGTTTGTGCTTTAGTAAGTTTTCGTGTCTGATCTCTCTGATATCGCTTTTTGTTCGAATCGGTGGTTTGTTTTGCTTTGGCTATATAGGCGATATGTCGATTTTTCCAGAGGTTGAACAATGTTGCGACATGTTAGCTTGTCGTCCAAATGTTCGTTCAGATGACGAATATTCGGTCGTTTCGTGTACTGAAGTATTATATTCCATACATATTAGTTCTAGGTTTTCGTACCAGTCGTTTTGTCGCTCGGTCGTACAAGTTCGAATAAGGTCATTTACTACAGCATGTGTCCGTTGGAGGGATCCGTTAAATTGCGGGTGGAAAGAAGTAGTTATTATGTGTCGGATATTGAAAGCTTGTTCAAATGTATCCATCAGTTTATATATGAAATTTCTTCCCATATCCGTCAGGAGGCATTTAGGTGCGGAAAATATGTACGCATAGTGAACCAAAATTTCATTAATGATCGAGTTGGCTGTTTGGCCTTTTAAAGGCTGAGAACGAGGTATTTGGTCAACTGGTCTTGGATAGATAGGATAAATTGGTTACCTCGTTTGGTTTTTGTCAGAGACCCGAATATGTCCATTGCAATTTTGTAATTTGGGTTGCTCTTTTCCTCTGATACGGTTCAGTTTCTCTCGTTGACAATTTCGAGTAATTCGGCAAGGATCTTTTGCGCGGCTACTAAAGTTCGGTGGTCTGCGGATTTCCCTATAGCTTCGATCCGGAATAAAGTGTCAGCTACATTGTTATCTAGCCCCTTTACATACCGGAAGTTGACCGTGAATTGTCCAATATAGTCAAGGTGTCGAAATTGTCGCGGCAAACACTTGTCGAGATTTTCATTGAACGCGTATATAAGGGGTTTGTGATCCCTATACATCGCAAAACCTGTTCCATCGTCAGTGTGTCTAAAGCGTTTAACCGCAGTGTATATTGCGAGCATTTCGCGATCATACGCGCTACATTTTCACTGCGCGGGGTTCAAGGATTTCGTAAGGAATCCTAACGGCTGCCATGTATCGTTGACGCGTTGTTGCAGGACCGTCCTTATGATAAAGACCGATGCGCTAGCATCGTAACGTCCGCGAGAGCACATTTCCGTTCGCTGAAACTGTTTTGAATTTGCTCCGACTATTCGATGGGCGCGTTGCCTTTTTTTGCACCTTTTAACAGGTCGTTGATTGGTTGTAGATTTGTTGCGTGCTCCTGTATAAAACGTCGGTAGAAGTTAATCATTTCGAGGTACCTTTGCAGATGTTTGACAGGGTGCGGTACTTCTATAATGGCGTCATCAAGGTTCGGCTAGCGGTTTTATCTCGTCGTCGGTTACGGTGTATCCTGAAAATGTTATTTCGCTCGCGCCAAATCCACATTTCCCGGGATTTATTACTACACCGTACTCGTCTAAGCCTTTAAACGAAATTCGTAAGTGTTGGCGGCGTTGTTCTTTGTATTCCGAAGCTACCTGGAAGTCTTCGACATACGCGTGAACGAAATCTAAACCGCGTATGATTTCATCGATGAACCTTTGATACGTTTGTGCCGCAATTCGAAATCCGAACATGGTACTAATTGCTTCCAACAAACCGAACGGGGTCGTGGTCGCTGTTTGTTCGATGTCCTCGAGCGCTACCGGAATTTTATGACACGCGCGGACGAGATCGATTTTCGAAAAGATGCGCTTATAATGTAGTTGCTGTGCGAAATCTTCGATGTGCGGAGCCAAATACCTGTCGGATATGTTACGAGCGTTCAGGGCTCGATAGACGCCACAGATCGTAGACCCCTGTCTTTTTTTGAGAACGACAAACAAGGGTGATACCCGTGAGCTCTTTGACGGTCTAATCACTCCTTGCTCCATCATCGTTCCTGATTCCACTTTCAGCTGTTTGAGCCGTTTGGAGGTGAGGCGTCGTTGAAGTTTACTGTTGACGCGTTCCTGGCGTTGTCTTGATGTGGTGTTCCACACCGTGCAGTGCTGTACCTCCTCCGAAAACGGACGGCCGAGTTAGATCCGAGAATCCCGCCAGGAGATAATAGTAGGTTTATTCGCCGATCATCGTCTTTATCGATGCTACGTGGGCCTTTGCCGCGTATCCCATTGATGACAATTGGGTTGTCGAGTAGAGGAGTCATTTGTCCCGCGAGTCTACGAGCAACCCATAGTAGCTCAAAAAGTCCATGTCAACTGTGAGTGTTTGTTTGTCAGCTACTACAAAACGCTATTTGAGGGCTAGTCTGAGGAACAGGTTCGGGTTAATCATGATGATACCGTATGTCGCGATCCGCTTCCCGTTGGCCGCGAACAGTTCTTACTCGCTTCTAATCGCGGACCTACATAATTTGTTCTGCTGATGCACGCATATATCATCGCCGGTGTTCACAAGGAAGGCAATCCTCGAACTCCTATCCGTGACTTATATACGGCTGGGGACAGAACTGTTTTCATGTGCCGCGTTCACGGACGGTTGTTTTCGTGATTCCAGGTGCACGGGGAACGACACTTTGCGCAGTCTTGGAACGTCGCGTTCCAGAGGCAGGCCTGCTGCAGTTCTTCTCTCGAATGCAATCTACGACGACTCATCGTGCTTCTTCATCGTGGAGGTCGGCCATTGCCGAATCTCAGCGTGCTTATTTGCGCCCGCAGTTGAATAATTTGTTCGTTCAACGCATTGTATCAGCCGATTCATGTTTCACTTGGTCTAGCGTTTTGTATTCGCTTACCGCTGCAATTCGGGATGTGCCTGTTCGAGTCTCATGGATCCAGTCCGCCAACTCCGTCAGGTCTTTCGGCTTGGAATCCGTTACGGCGGCTAGGATTAGCTATGCATCTGCCAGCAGACAGATCTTCCAAAGCGTCAGAACAAACTCGTCTGATACCATAGGGGGTGGCTAGTTTCTGCAGATCGCGGTAGAACTGGGTCCGCTCCCTGTCTCCGATTTCCTCGCTCTCGAGCAATTTTCTCATCTTCGTACCATCGGAATCGGCCAGTCGTTTAACCAGCTTGCTTTTAGTTCGTTCGTAGCGTCCCGTCTCCGGCTGATCGACCACTATATCGTCCACTTGCACCAGTATTGTTTCAATTAGGTTTACGATAGTGGTAGGATACCTCAATACGTCACTCGCGATACATGCAAACTTAAAGTACGTTTCTAACGTGACGTACAACAGCGCGACCCTATGCGGCCAAACGGTGGTGTGCGGTGTGATTGCACTGCGTCAGCCCTTTCGGCAGCATTCGACTTCTTTCCATTGCACAAACACTCTTAATTTGCAGCAATCGAGGTCTCTGTAGCGCTATCACGTTCACCTCTTTCACGGAATATTCCTCGAACGTATTGGGTTGAAGTCGGAGTTTGACCAGGTCCTATCTGGTGTTCTGAAATGGTGGTATAATCTCATGTAGAGTCAGTTTGTTGTTAGTGACGTTGTACTGATACTTTGTAAGGCATGGGATTCGGAGTATTCCATCTTCGATTAGAGGAAAGTTGTTAGGGATTACGCCGAATTGATAGTTTTTCTTGAGCATGGTCAGAATGCAAATTTTATCGCTGGTGTGTTCGTCACTGTCCATTAGGAAACTCTTTGGATTAGAGGTTTTGTCGTTTGGTGGATTTTTCTTTTATGAGGTTCATTCCTACTCCGATATCGATGAGAAATGTGTCTTTTCTTTCATTCCTTCGTTGCAATACAATTGCCAGTAATCTTTCGGTGATGGTACACTACATTGACACTAGGTATGTTGCTTCTGGGTTCCTCTATTGTTTGGTTCGCTCTAGAAGGAATCTTTCCATGGTGGGTGAATGGAAAATTTCGAGAGTAACAGCTCTCGGTTGAATGACCGATCGGTAAACACTTGGAACATGTTACTTCCGCTTGTCCGTTCGGAGGCTGATTATTTATGTGCTCTACTCCTCTTCTTTCGACTTCGTTCGGTTTTCGTAATGCCAGTGCTATCGGTGATCCCCGTGCTCCTTGTTTGTCTCTGATATGTAGCTCCATTTCCGACGCGAGGTTCTGAGCTTTGACCAGTGTATCTGGTTGACTTGGGATAACTTATTGTCCGATGTCTTCTTTGACGTTCATGACGTATGTTTTTATTGCATCGGTTTTCTCTTCTTCTATAGCGATTCTTCTGCTTACAGGTTTTGAATGTTTGTTTCGAATAACATAAATTAGTTCGTTGAATTGTTGTCTTAAGCCTATATTGTATGATTATACGCTGTCCGTCTATTCTTGTCTACTTGTTCTAAGTTTGTCGCGGCAACTGGTTACTGAATTGGTATTGGAAGGTTTTGCCTTAGTGTAGCGTATATAACTTCGTAATTTTCCATTTCAACGATACTTCTCTTTGCATGCTTTCTTTGCTTTCAATTATTTTCTTGTAAAATATTAGTTTTAGAAGCAATGGTTTTTGGCAGCATTGGCTTCTGATGTATCTGACATTTTTTATGCAATCTTCTACACCAATCTCCTTGTTGACAAGGTTTCGACTTGTTCGTTGACAGTTTTTGCTGGTAGCTCGCCAATTTCTTATTGGTATTCCTGCTAACGGGGACACCTTTCTGTTGGGTTCATCATGATTTCGTGTCTTTCGCGATTTGCGTCTCCTATTGTGTTTTCTCTTCTTTGCTTTTAACTTTCTACTTTCTTTTCTTTTGTTCCTGTTCATTAATGTTTGGCGGACGGCTGAGTTTCCGCGTCTTTTGGAAGGCCAGGGTTATGAAACTTACAAAGTCCGTGGTCGATTTTAGTAGTAGATTCTTTCTTTTGGTCGGTTTCTTCATTTTCGCTCATGGAGGGTCCCGATTCATTGCTTTCTTCTTTTCTCCTTTTATTTTCTTGATTGTTTTTGTAGCGGCCTGACCGTGATAATTGTAGTCGTTGAATATTGATGTCGCTGCTGGGGTACTGCTGTATTTTTACTAATTTTAGTAAAAATGAGACACGGGCATCAGGATTCGAGAACTCGGGTCTCGAACGTTCGTAACCAAAGGCGCTAACCACTGCGCTACCGTCGTCCTGTGCTAGTTGGTATCACGTTGTGGTATTTGTTGTTGTGGTATTTGTTGTCGTGAGCCGCCACATTTTGACACATAATTTGACACACTCACTGGCAAGTCCTACGCGTGGTATTTTTTTGGGTACTGCGGTCCCAAAGACGAGAACGAGTGCACTCAGCGCGGTATGAGCGTTGACTGATATACCTAGTTATTATTTGTTTTTGTTCTTCGAAAAAATAGAGTACTTAAAGAAATATGAATTGATGTAAAAATAAGTTGTATTTGCATACGTACATTCAGATATATAAAATTATGCATAGCTTCACTTTCAAAAAAGTGGCTATGAGGTTCCGTCATGTACGTGTGCACTTGGAAGACAGCGAGGTCATCCACTTCATAAGTGGACAGAACTTTTTAAATTGATTTTATTTAAACTGTAGCTTTGTATTTAAAAATTATGATGTTACACTTTCGACATGCTTTGCACAAGAAATAAATACGGTTTGTACCACCGAATTCGGAACTTAAGTTTGCAAAAGACAGACGAATAAGAAACGCGCAAAAGAAATTGAAAAACTCGGTAAAGCTCTGCACCTAACCATGCTCACTGAAGACGGACCTAGTAGACGCTCATCTAGAATCCCCGGAACAGAAATATTCTCCGACGATTCGGAGGAAGAGTCAGTTATATCAGCAAAATTTGTACCGGTACCGCAACCTACAGCTGGACCATCTCATCAAACACGAAGGAGTTTTACGGAAAAGCTAGGCGAACTACCAGCAAAAGATGTCAACGAATAAGTCGCAATCCTGGGAGGAAGAGACGACGTTGGTGCAGAAGACTCCATAAAGAATGTCAGACACAACAGAAACCAATGCTACCAAAAGCCATTGCTTCCAAAATTAACTCTTGTCAAGAAAATAATTGAAAATAAGAAAAGAGGTGCCTGCTTCGTTAAAATGGAAAAATACGAAGTTATATACGCTGCACTAGGGTAAAACCTTTCAATACCAAATCCAGTAACCAGTTGCCGCACCAAACTTAGAAGGACTAGACAAGAAAAGACCAAAAGAGTATAATCATACAATATGGGTTTAAGACAACAATTAAACGAACTAATTTATGCCATTCGAAACAAACATTCAAAACCTGTAAGCAGAAAAGTCGCTATAGAAGAAGAAAACACCAACGCAATAAAAGCATACATTATGAACGTGAAAGAGGACATCGGACAATAAGTTATTCGAAGTCAACCAGATACACTGGTCGAAACCCAGAACCTCGCATCGGAAATGGAGCTATATATCAGAGACAAACAAGAGAGCACGGAGACCAGCGATAACACTGGCATCACGCAAACCGAACGCAGCTGAAAGAAGTTTCGAACACGTAAATAACCAGCCTCGGAACGGACGATAGGAAGTAAAATGTTCCAAATGTTTGAGAAGATGTTCCAAAACAGCTGTTACTCTCGAAATTTTCCATTCACCCAGCATGGAAAAAGCCCTTCTAGAGTGGACCAAACAATAGAGGAATCCAGATACAACACACCTAGTGTCAATGTAGTGCACCATCACCGAAAGATTACTGGCAATTGTATTGCAACGAAGGAATGAAAGAAAAGAGACATTCCTCATCGATATCGGAGTAAGAATGAACCTTATAAAAGAAGAAGTCTCGCTAAACGACAAAACCTCTAACCTCCAGAGTTTCCTAATGAGCAGTGACGAACACACCAGTGATAAAATTTGCAATTTGACCATGCTCAAGAAAACTATCAATTCGACGTAGTCCCTAACAACTTTCCTCTAATCGAAGATGGAATACTCCGAATCCCACTCCTTACAAAGCATCTGTACAACGTCACTAACAACAGACTAACTCTACACGAGATTATATAACCATTTGGGAACACCAGATAGGACCAGGTCAAACTCCGACTTCAATTGAATACATTGAAGGAAAGCCCACACTAATATGTTTAGTCAACGTTGGTAAGCAAATCTGTCACGTTACAAACGAAATAGAAAACCCCGACAAACTAAATCAAATGAATAAATTTGCACAAATCGTACGTATCAAGCATATTGATCCAGAACTTCCAGAACCTCTTGAGAAAATCCTTATCAACTACCTAGACGTTTGGCCGCATAGAATCGCGCTGTGGTCCATCACGTTTGAAACGTACCTAAAGTCCGTGCGCATCGCGAGCGACGAGTTGAAGTATCTTATCACTATCGCGAACCTAGATGAAACAATCCTAGCTCAAGTGGAGGATATAGTGGTCGATCCGCCGGAGACGGGACGCTACGAACGAATTAAAGGCGAGCTCATTAAAGGACTGGCCGATTCCGACAGTATGATGATAAGAAAATTGCTCGAGAGCGAGGAAATCGGAGACCGAATGCCGCCCAAGTTCTACCGCGACCTGAAGAAACTGGCCATCCCCATGGTCTCAGACGAGTTCGTCCTGACACTTTGGGAGAATCGCCTGCCGACAGACGTACAGCTAATCCTAGTCGCCGAGACGGAATTCAACAGGAAAGCCTTGACGGCTTTGACGGACTGGATCCATGAGATTCGACCAAGAATATCCCGAATTGCAGCGGTAAGCGAGCCCCGGGGATGAATACAAAACGCTAGAGCAAGGGAACCATAGGTCGGTTGCTACAATGCGTTGAACGAACAATTTATCTAACTGCGGACGCATATAAGCGCGCTGAATTTCGGCAATGACCGCCCTTCACGACGACGAAGCAGAAGTCATCGTAGATCATATTCGAGAGAAAGATTACAGCTGTCCAGCTTCTGCTACAACCACGCGACGTTCCAAGACCGTACAACCAAGTTTTGTTCCTCGTGCACCTGGAATCAGGGAAACAGCCGTTCGTAAAAACGACACATGAAAACAGTGCTGTATCCCGCAGTATATTCATCATGAACAAGACTTCGAGGATTGCTTTCCTTGTGGACACAGGCGCCGACATATGCGAACAACCGCAGACCAAATTATGCGCATCCTCGATCGGAAGCGAATACGAACTGCTTGTGGCCAAGGGAACACAAATCGCGATATACGGTACCATCGTAGTTAACCCGAACCTGTCCCTCAGATGAGCTTTCAAATGGCGTTTTGGAGTAGCTGACAATCACCCACCGTTGGCATGGACTTTCTGAGCTACTATGGGTTGCTCATAGACCCGCGAGACAAACGACTCCTCTACACGACAACCCAACTGTCATCAATGGGATACGCGGCAAAGGCCCACGTAGCATCGATAAAGACGATGATCGGCGAATAAACCTACTATTATCTCCTGGCAGGATTCTCGGATCTAACCCGGCCGCCCGTTTTCGGAGGAGGTACAGCACGACACGGTGTGGAACACCACATCAAGACGACGCCAGGACCCCGTCAACAGTAAACCTTAACGATGCCTCACCTGCAACCGGCTCAAACAGCTGAAAGTGGAATCAGAAACGATGATGGATCAAGGAGTGATTAGACCGTCGAAGAGCTCACGGGTATCACCCTTGTTCGTCGTCCTCAAAAAAAGACAAAGGTCTACGATCTGTGGCGATTATCGACCCCTGAACGCTCGTAACATATCCAACAGGTATTCGCCTCCGCACATCGAAGATTTCGCACAGCAAATACATCATAAGCGCATGTTCTCAAAAATCCACTCGACCGCGCGTGTCATCAAATTCCGGTAGCGCCCGAAGACGTCGAACAAACAACGACCACGACCCCGTTCAGTTTGTTGGAAGCAATTAGTACCATGTTCGGATTTCGAATTGCGGCAAAAGCGTATCAAAGGATCGTCGATGAAATCACACGCGGTTTAGATTTCGTTCACGCGTACATCGATGACTTTCAGATAGCTTCGGAAGACAAAGATCAACAACATCAGCACTTACGCACTCCGTTTACAGACTTAGACAAGTACGGCGTATTAATAAACCCCGGGAAATGTGAATTTGGCGCGAGTGAAATCACATTTTCAGGATACACCGTAACCGACGACGGGATAAAACCGCTAGCCGAATCTTGTTGACGCCATTATCGAAGTGCCACACCCCGTCAAACATCTGCGAAGGTACTTAAAAATGATTAACTTCTACCGACGTTTTATACAGGAACAGGCAGCAAATCTACAACCATTCAACGACCTGCTAAAAGATGCGAAAAAGGGCAACGCGCCCATCGAATAGTCGGAGCAAATTCAAAACAGTTTTAGCGAATCGAAATGTGCTCTCGCGGACGTTACGATGCTAACGCATCGGTCTTTATCGTAGGGACGGTCCTGCAACAACGCGTCAACGATACATGGCAGCCGTTAGAATTCCTTACGAAATCCTTGACCCCCGCGCAGCGAAAATGTAGCGCGTATGATCGCGAACTACTCGCGATGCACACCGCGGTTAAACGCTTCGGACACGCCGTCGAAGGGACGAATTTTGCAATTTATAGAGATCACAAACCCCTTACATACGCGTTCAATCAAAATCTCGACAAGTGTTTGCCGTGACAGTTTCGACACCTTGACTATAGTGGACAATTCACGGCCAACTTCCGGTATGTAAAGGGGCTAGATAATATTATAGCTGACACTTTATCCCGGATCGAAGCTATAGGGAAATCGGCAAACCACGGAACTTTAGTAACCGCGCAAGAGATCCTTGCCGAATTACGCGAAATTGTCAACGACAGAAACTGAACCGTATCACAGCAAAAGGGCAACCCAAATTGCAAATTCGCAATGGACATATTCGAACCTCTCACAAAGATCAAACAAGGTAACCAATTTATCCTGTCTATCCAAGACCAATCGTTCTCATCCCTTTAAAAGACCAAAGAGGCAACTCGATCATTAACGAAATTTTCGATCACTATACCTACATACTTTCTGCACCTAAAGGCATCCTGACGGATATGGGAAGAAATTTCGTATGTAAACTTCTTTCTTCTTTCCACCCGCAATCTAACGGAACCCTCCAACGGACACATGCTGTAGTAAAAGACCTTGCACGACCGAGCGACAAAACGACTGGTACGAAAACCTAGAACTAATATGTATGGAATATAATACTTCAGTACACGAAGCGACTGGATATTCGCCATCTGAACGAACATTTGAACGACAAGCTAACATGCCATTCTCAATATCAGCTACCACCGCCCTAGTTAAAGAACAATTGTTTAACCTCTGGAAAAATAGACATAACGCCTACATAGTCAAAGTGAAACAAACCATCGATTCGAACAAAAGGCGATGTTAGAGAGATTAGACACGAAAAACTTATTAAAACACAAACGGTATCCGAAGTAAAAATATGGGTACATAACGAGTACATAGTTCACTGACGAGACCAGAAACGGCTGGGACCAGCAGAAATTCTTTCATCCAATCCACCCACCTATTTTATCGAATGTCAAACGCAAAGAATCCGTGGCAACAGATTAAAACTTTACTTTCTAGGAAAAAGACCACAATATTAACAATTCTAACTCTTGAATACATCTGTGGCAATCTAATAAACAGTCACTCTCCAAAGCACCACCGAAAACGAAGATAAATGGACCATTCAACCTAGTCGATCTACCAGAGCAGACGCTTTGACGGAGCAAAACAAAGCTAAGAAGGGGGGTATGTCGCAGAGCCTAACCAGATGATTGAACTAAGGATAGAATCCCGATCAAGAGATGTTGACCGAACTAAAGATGTAACACCAATGAGGTTCGGTGACGATGCTGTGGTGGAGGAAACCCAGTGTTGGGTGTGTCTAGCGTACGGGACCATCGGATTTGTTTATGACAATTTTGACTAGGAAAGGACAGTAATCATTGCTTCTGATTGGATAAGAAAAAGGTTGGTGGGCAAGGAAGGGTTCTAGTCACCCCCAAGAACGTGAGAAAAACCAACTTCTCCGTATCTTCGCGTAGTAGACAATAAATTTAAGATACTTCTTTGATATGAAGGACCTTAACTATGAAAATGCTAAGATTTATGGTGGGAGTGAAGACATCTGGCTGCCATCTTGCCCGCGGTGTGGACCTGGTTTGTGTAGAGAATCACCAGACGTAACAAAAGTGGACAGTGTCCCTAGGTCAGAAGATAGTAACAGCATGCCCACCTCTGACCTAGGACCCGGCGATATCCCCTACATAAGAGCCAAACAATAATATATAAACCTTCCGAAAATCAGCTCTCAACACTCTGTTCTGACATTCTTAAGCGTCACTCTGTTGAATTCACATAATAAACTCTGCCAGCATATCTGAATTTTTCTTACCTTGCTCGTGAAACGTTTAAACCTACGCGAGGAAACAACCAGTGATTTCTTAATTTCACTACTCCCCCGTGCCTTCGACGTAACACACTCGTTCAAGTTCGATTACGAAAGTTATGCAACGCCGAGCACAATAGTACTACTCAGATAGGTTATTTTATTTCTCCAATTTTTTTTATTTTCCATAACAATCAGCTTTTAATAATCTATAACCCAAACATCGAGAAAAAGAAATGTTTGGTATTACACGACTATTACCTCACATTATGTCATTCTCATTTTTGCACACACTTATTTTTCTTTAAATATTCTAACATCAAAAACAAATAAGAGGACAAAATTATTTTAGTCAACGCTCATGGGACTCGTTCTCGTCTGAAGGCAGCTTAAGAGACGAGACAGAGTTTGGTTCTTTTGATGTAAAAATTTGATTTCTCTGTAGTCATGCTAGCAGAGTCCTTTTTAGAGATATTTTTTATTTTGTTTGCCCAGTATTGGTATATAGAGTTCGCGAATTCTTGTTGTAGCCACAACTTCATTTTGTGCAAAAGGTACTTTAATTATTCCAAATCTTTTCTTTTATCGTAGGAATTTTTATTTTAGATTGTTTATTTTCGATGGTATCAAGCTTTTGTCTCGAAGTTTTCTTTTATTATAGATATAGAGCTCGAAAGCCGATTTTTGTTTTACTTTTAGTACGGATTCCTGAAGGGCGGTTTATATACGTTTTTCTATTTCATCTATAAATGAGTCGATTTGCCTCTTTGTTAGCTTGACATTCTTGTGGACATATAGGTCCCAGTTCTTTTCGAGCTGATTTTGTAACTTTTTTTTTCCTAGTCTGTTTCTTTGTACTTGTACCTGGGTCCGTCACTCGGTATTTCTAGGGTTAGGAAGTCCGATGTATTTTTGTTTATCTGGAATACGAGAGCGTTGTAATTGTGTGTCTCCAAGGCATATGACTAGGGATGAGCCTCCTTTTAGGCAAAAGTCAATCCATCCTTCGTGCGTTTTTAATGATTGTTTTAGTTCGTTTAATTGTGTTTGTTGTTCATTTAGGAGTTTGAATATGCTTTTTTTTTAAAGTCAACGATAAGTTTATTATGTTCAGTGGGGTATGGTCTCAATCGGGCTTGAATTTTGAATTACTCACGGTAATATATTTGTTTGATGTAATTGGTTTTCGGAGACTTGGTTTGGACTTATTCCTTGTCTTAGGATGTCTGAGAACTTGCATTTGTTTTTGATTCTTTGAATTTGTTGATATCTGCACAAAGTTTTTTACGAAGTTTTCGACATCCTTTATACAACGCAGGATATCCGTAGTTTTTACAGTTTACGCAGTATACTTCGTCTTTGTTTACCGCGTATTCTTTTTTGATTTTGCACTCGCTTGGTCCGTGCGGCTCCATGCAGTTTACATTTGTAACATTGCCTTATGTAATTTTTTCCGATATTTTATTCTAAAGTAATTTAGACGGTTCATTTTTAGTAGGTTACTAAAATTGCTTTGTGGAGACTCCAGCGATCTTTTTGTTGAGAAGCATCGTACTTTCGTCGGAGACGCTATTGTTAGAACCTTCCGTGAGACCATGTGGTACTTCTCCGATTGGGGTGTATACGCATAAAAGGCTGTCTTAACTACAATTGCGATTTCTTTCGCTTTGTTAAAGTCTGGTATACTTTGTAGGATTAGCACGTGTTTATATGCGTCCATTCGTTTAGCGTGGAATGACTTTGTATTTAGAGTCCCTTCAACGAGTTTTACTGTCTAGTTCGGGTCTTAGTGGGTGATGTATGTTGGAGGCGGTTTGTCTCTATTTGTGGGGGCTGTGGCGTCAGCGTTCTTCCTTGTAGAGACTAGTGGCCTGTTCTGGCTTTTGGGCAGCGTTGTCGTTGGAGATGGGCCCTCTGCGTTGTTCATTTCACTGGGCTGCGCCAGGGACATGGACATTCTCGGTCCATTTATTATTTATATCTGGGACTTGTGATTTCCCGTCCTAAGAGGACGTATGCCTACTCGCTTTATTTCGTAGGTTTTCGTTCTGTGTCCTTATCAATTCTGAAGTAGAATTCGATCTTGTGGATTCTTTTATTGTTATTATTTGAGAAAGTTGTTATGTCCGAGATAGGCTGGACTCTTGTGATTACAATACGCTGAATCTATTTTTCGTTCGTATTACTGATAATGGGGAGCTATCTGCTGAATTTATGCTTTCGTTCTTTTTTGCGGTCCGCGTCTCTTGTTGTGCTTTCTTCTTTGCTTACACCTCCCTGGCTACTTTCTGCCCTTTTATTTCTGTTCACCAGCTTTCGCGGACGGTTAAGCTCCCCTTCTCTTGGAAGCCAAAGCTTGTGTTGCTAAGAAAGCTCTTGAATCATTTTGTAATAGTATCTTTCTTTAGGTTACTCTTTTCGTTCCGTCTATCTTCTCTTATTTTCTTGATTGTTTTTATAGCGAATATTATTTATCACTATTCGTTATTGAATATCACAGTATAAATTGTCAAACTCACTAACAAGTCTTTTGCCATGGTATTTTTGGCCAGTGAGGGCCAACCTGCTGGGGGGTTCACAGCACTCTGACGACAAAGAATGCATTCAGCTCGGTATGAGAGTTAGTTGAAATAATCAATTTTGTTATTTAATATTATTGAATAAAAAATATTTACGACATACAATTATGTAGGAGAATAAAAAAGATATGTAAAATCTTGCCTGGCTTCGTTTTCAAGAAAATGGATTGTGAAGTTGAGTAAAGGGAATTTCATAATTGATTTTGGCGAAAATAAAGCGAAAAATGTCATTTTACATTTTCGACTTGAGTTTGTGTCACAATTTTCGGCACATGTATTTTTGCATTCTTTCAAACGACATACGTATGTATAATACATTCTCCAATTCCGAATATTGAATACACGTAACATTATAGGAAAATGTAAACAAAGTAATATATAAGTAAGCGTATATGCGAGAATGATACAACGTATGGTGACAATCGTTTAATGCTAAAAACATACTTTCTTCATGTATACGACCATAGTTTATTAACACTTTGCCAACTCGCCAGAGCAAGCTACACGCTTCTCTGCCCACCGTGCCAAGACAAGCCAAACTATACGCTGTACACCGCGCATTTTTCCAATTAACGAGGGCTAATATTTACTAATACTTGAAAAACAAAGATTTTGTTAACGATTTTGAAATGGTAATGATTTTGTTTAACGATTTCGCGTATTGTTCATACAAAACATCAAATTAGAAGTACAGATTAAAAGTATAAAAAGATATAGGTAAAATTAAAAGCATTAAAGATGACTAAATGACGAAGTTAAAAATTCATAATGCATTTTAATATCTTTTTATAGTGTGGTATCGTTCGATTCTAACATAGTTTATTCATAACTGATAGTGTAACTTTTTAATTAATTTCAAGACCACTAAATTGGTGTACTTCATTACATATTGTACTTTATAAAAGCAGAAGTAGAGTCGCAATTTAATTGTGGATATTTCCAGGTAAACAATACATCATAATAACGACAACAACAAAAAAGAACACGCCTTGCTAAAGTCAAAAAGGGAGATCTCCCCGTCCGGTCACTCAGCGATGATCTTCACAGAGTGGAGATCCGATGGTGCGATCGACTAAGTGTTAAGAAAACTAAAAAAAGCCAACACCACACGGAGTTCCCAAGCGGTCACCCATCTAAGTACTATCCGTGCCCAGCGCTGCTTGACTTTCGTGATCGGACGAGAACGAGTATTTTCAACGCGGTATGAACGTTGGCTGAAGTAACATGTTTTGTTATTTCATGTTATCGAATAGACAAAATATTTAAGAAAACATGTACGTATGGGGATAAGCGGTATTTTTAGACGTGCATTCAAATATATAAAATTTTTCCTGGCTTCGTTTCCCAGACAATGGATTGTAAAGTTCCGTCATGTAGGTACGCGTATACTAAAAAAGTAGCGAGTCAAGTGGACGGAATTGCATAATTGATTTTCTGGAAAACCAAGTCTTGTTTCAAAAATTGTCACTTTATCCTCGACTTATTTTTGTATAGGAAATCAACCCCTTTCGACTTGCACCATCATAATACTCTAATTTCCTCGTCTACTTCAATTTTAAAACTGTAGCGGCACTCGACAGTAAATTTTTCAACGGTTTCTGTCCCGTAAATCGCTACACAAAGACCCTATTCTTCGAATAAGATGATTGTCAGATATCGATACATCTTCAGAGTATATTTTCAGCTAGTCTGAGGACCCACTATAAATCTTAGGGTTTATTTAGCTAAGGTTCTTCAAACGAACAAATAGTCTTTATCTCAACAGTCCCTACTATGGGATCCCTACATCACCTACTACGAGAAGATACAAGAAATCTGCTTTTCTAACGTACGATGCTTCCCACTAGCAACTTCCTTTCAAGGGCGGTTAGCATCCTTCTTCGACCATCGATCTAGAAATCAAACAATTAACAGCAACGTCCATTTCCCCCACTTTCCTAACGAAGATTTTCCTTGACTAATGCGATGATCTCGAATCCTTAGACACACCCCATCATAGTTTTCCTCTGCAGCATCACCGCGACGGAAAGTCTGTTATTAGACGTCAATCAGAATCGATAGTCAATAGTTTGGTACCTAGCAGCGATAGCTGACCAAGAGCAATCATCATTCGAACTTGTATCGCGCATCCCGAATCGCCAATAGTAATCACGAGTTCTACGCAAAGTGTAATATCTAGAGTATCCGTTAATAAATATATACTGTTAACTATCCTCGAGTGTTTCTTCCACACCTATCACGACCTATCCACCTCAAAACTATTTAATTTCACTGGATTGCGTATAACTACCAACAGCAAAATGCTAAGATTCGCCGACGATACGGCTGTACTAGTCAGGTGACACTGTAGAACGGCTTCTTTGGTCTCTATTATAGTAACGCGGGAAGATCGCCGACATACAGACAATGTCGCCGATAAAGCGCAAATGCCGACAAGCAGAAAGGAAAAACTTGAATAGGGCTTAACGGCACTCGACGACAAAAATTTCCAACGGTATCACCGAAGTACTAGTTCCTCCACAGTCACCAATATCCATATGATCCTTCCGCCGAATATTTGGAAAAAGGCGTACATGACAGAACAGTCGCGGACGCCTGACGAACGCGTGCGTAATAGGAATATCGAGGGACGAGAAAAAGAAACGAATCGGATAAAGAAAACAATCGAGTTGTAACCCAGAGGTGAGAATCGTCAGTTGGAATCGAGAGCGATACGCAAAGAGTCGAAAGCGAGAATTGTTAATAAATATACTGTTAAACACCACCGAGTATTTCTTTGGCACCCTACACGTCCTACACGAAAATCACCTCGCCGTCAGGCCATCAATATATTTCGGCACCGCAGCCGTTGATCCTCAATTAGCCATCGAAGAGGTAAGAGTCGTCAATCGAGAGTCGTTCTATCACACTCTGTCCTAACATCCTTAACCGTCACTCTGTTGAATTCACATAATAAACTCTGCCATCATATTTAAAGTCTGAATTTTCCTTACCTTGCTCGTGAAACGTTTAAATCTAAGCGAAATCATTCGAACGAGGAAGCGAGGAAAAGATCAATGATTTCTTAATTTCACTATTCCCCGTGCTTTCGACGTAACACAAGCGCTCTAATCCAGAAACAGCAGTCATATTACTACCAGAGCGTATCAGAAAAATAGAAAAATGACTGCGAGATAAAAGCAAACCCCAGTCGATTTAACCACCTTACATTTACAATACGAAAACGGAAACCACCTAACAACCAATTGAATATCACGCACATAACGCAAACGAAACAAGTTAAATACTAAAACTCCACTTAGACTCATAGCCTACAGGAAAGCAGCAACTAAATCAATTATAGACAAAATACGGATAAAAAGAAGACAGATGTACTGGCTAACTAGTCGAAACTCTAATGTCAGCGTGGAAAATAAACTAAAAAAGGACAAAACGATAATAAAACCAATTTGGAATACCACTATGGAGGACAGGAGCAATGAGTCATGTAAATAAATCAGAGTCTCTTCAGAACAATAGTCAACGCCCCATGGTATATCAGAAACGAGGGTATACACAAAAACTTAAAAATACTAAAGGTCAAAGAAGAAATTAGCAGGTACGCAAAAAAATATAAGGAAAGAACGGCAACACATCCAAACCAACTAGCTGCTGAAGCGAGCAAAACTCTCATTGGCATTAGTGAAATTTTTACAAACTCTTATTTTCTCCTTGAAATGTTCCGATATATTTATAACACCCTCTGATATTTCTTTTGTAGCTTTCCTACGCGGGTCATATTATCGTCTTATAATATAATTTTGTATCAGTGCGTTCCCTAAATTTTATATGATCGCACGTCTTTTTCTCAAATATGTCGGTCGAATAACATTTTGCTCTATACGTTTAAAGAATACAAAAGTTCTTAGAGAAAAAAGGAGACCGCAGCAGGGTTACAAAGAACATGAATTTAATTTGTAAATATTTTGGATTTTGGTATCCTGATATTAACCTTCTGCTTAATCTATTTTCATTGTTAAGCAACATTTGAAGCAATATTTAGAATACAAAGACAAAATACTTTATTTTATATACCACATTGTGAAAATAAAGATAGTTTATTTTTTACTACATATTTAAAATATTTTATTTATTTATTTTAGATCAACAATTACTTAAAATAGTATTGAAAATATTTTTCCTATAAATTTGAGCGCTGCTCAAGCACAGTTAACATATTCGCAAAGAAAATTCAAAAATAGAAATAACTTAATTATATAAATATCTAACTCATCATTTTCATCAGTCCCTGTAAAATACTATTTCGAATCAATTTTACAGTCTCTCACACAAGTAGCGACAAGTTTAACCGTAATTAAAAAAGTATCGTAATCGATATTGAAGTAGTCGAGTAATAATAATCTTTTAATATTTCGAAAATCATATAGAGTAAATAGAAAAACAATTATGATAATATTGACATAATTTAACCGTTTGAGTCCCAGAGGTCTTTGAAAAACTCAGGGTCGAAAAATCTAGAACGGTGGGATAGCCACTTAATCGATTGCGAATAAAAACAAGCGGCGCAATTATATATGCGTACTATTAGTTTATAAATATTTCAAGTTCTGTTCAATAAAAATTATTAACATAACAATGAAATACAAAATACCGTTTGTCGGCCGTAGCGTTCTAATGTACTGGGGCTTTTCGACACAAAATCTAAACATGGCGATCACGCTGCTTGGTACTCAAACGGTTAAAGAAATAACGATACGTCTAACATGCGCGTGTGTCCGATATGGACGATACCGCGCTCTGTAACTTGTTCCCCGTCGAATTAATCTTGAGTAACAGATTTACGAGGGAGAGTAATGACTCAATGCGCGAAGAACAATTGACTAAGTTAAAACTCGAAAACAAAATATCGAAGAATTAACGATGAGAAAGTTTCGAACTGTCTTCGACGATTAAGACGAAATTTACGAATGCGATACGAAACAACTAAAGCGAATGCCGCGACGCGATGTACGATTCGACGAATGCGACTGAATTATCGTAGGACGATACGAATGATTAATGACACACTCGTCCGCGAACGCGCGTCGATGCCGTTCGCATTTGAAAGACCCGCACGAGATGGTTTACTAATCGTTCGCTTACTAAAATTATGCTTACCTTCACGTTTACTTAGAGATGCTGTCCACAACTGAAGATTTCGCACAGGACAGTCCACTGATCGTTACATCTAATGAAATGATTTCGCCTGCACGAGCGCTGAAAGATTGAAACAGTTCCTTACTCTACGTTTAGCTATTCGAAGGCACGGAAGCTCACTCTCTGATCGATGTTCATGATTGAAATACTCGAACGAGACTGCCGATACCGCTGTTAGACTCGAGCGAGCTCAACAAGCATCGTCTTAGACTACGAGGCTGAAAACGGTGGACCCGAAATACGCACGCTGATTGGTTTTTAAGAAAATCGTCAAACGACATATTCGTCCGCAAGATGGCGTTTACTGCATGAATACGCTTCAAGTGTGGGAGATCCTTCGCGGGAAGAGCGTGAACAATACCTGGATAAATGTGAAGCTTTGATGTTATTGGGTAAGGGCGACGCTCGACAGCTCGGACCATTAAAATCCGTCAATTACCCTTACAAGAAACTCATAGCATAGGAAATTAAAAATACTGCTACGAATGTTGAAGGAAATCGTTTTAGCTATTGAAATACTATTTTAAAATAGTGCCTTGACTGCTAAAGCGAGGTACAACGAGCCACAACGAGACAAAAGCTACATACTATCCAAAATAAACAATCTAAAATACAACTATTCTTACGATAAAAGAGAAGATGGGCAAGCAAAATAAAAAAATATGTCTAAAAAGACTCGGCTAGCATGTTCCCACAGAAAAATCAAATTTTTAGGTCAAAAGAATCTAACTCTATCCCTTCTTTCAAACTGCCTCCAGAGAAAGCTCCCCTCCACCAAGAAGCAGGTATAGTTATACAGAACATCAATAAAGACATGGAGTCTAGTTATCTCTTAACATGTAAAACAATGGAAAAACTGTACGTTACCGACACACACATTTCCAAAACACACACACACGCACAACGAACACATGGGTCGAAGATAATTAACAGAATTATTATCTCCGAAACAGATAAACTGAAAAATGAAATAGAGCAAGACATATCGCTAAATAAGACAGTCTTCATATTCTCTAATGAAAACACCTCGAACAACCTCAAACAACCAAACACAGAAATAAACTACTTTGCAAATTATAACCAACTAAAAATCATTTTCTCTAAATTAAACAATAAAAAATCCTCCGGTTTCTACGATATCCCGAACATTTTACTCAAACTCTTACCTAACAAAATAAAATGATATTACACAGTGCTCTTTAATAATGCAATAAATAACACGTATTTCCTTAGAAAATGGAAAAAAGCTAAATTAACAGCCATCGCAAAAGAAAATAAAAATAAAAACCGCTTCTCACCTTCAAACTTGCAATATATAAGTCTCCTACCCAACATAAACAAAATATTCGAAATAGTCATAAGTAACCCCCTAGTCTTCCTTTGCACAAAATAACATAATTCTAAAATATCAGTTCGGCTTCTTTAACAATCAATTTTTAATAACCTATAATCTAAGCATAAAGGAATAGCAATATTTTAGTATTACGCGACTATAACCAAACATTATATCATTCTCATTTTTGCACGTACTTGCGTTTCTTTAAATATTCTATTTGTTTGAACATCAAAAACAAATAAGAAAACTACTTATTTCAGCCAACGCTCATACCGCGCTGAGTGCACTCGTTCTCGTCCGATCACGAAAGTTAAGCAGCGCCGGGCACGGATAGTACTTGGATGGGTGACCGCCTGGGAACTCCGTGTGGTGTTGGCTTTTTTTTTATTTTCTCAATCTATTTTACTTTTCTTCACAATCAAATTTTAATAATCTATAACCTAAGCATCGAGAA
>JACXIT010000146.1:182257-207456 GCA_014737525.1 Bombus difficillimus | reverse complement strand
TTTTGGTATTACACGACTATTACCATGCATTACGTCATTCTCTCGTAGACGTACAAATAAATTAGTGCATGTTTTAAAACCGAAAGAAGTCACGTTCCTCGATATGCAGAAATTTTATGATAACACATCGATATCGAAAATTGTTATTCCATATTTTCGACTTTCAGTGCACAGGGAACCACTATATGGCTCGTACCATCGAATAGGGTACTTTAGTGCTAGCCCATTCAATCGATTGTCATTTCAAGTGCACGCGTACTCCACGAAACTCTAGCGTTAATTTTTTCAAAAACAAAACTTTGTATCAAAAATTGTCATTGTACATTTTGGACTTACTTTTGAATAGGGAATCATTTACTTTCGGCTTGCAGCATATCTTTTCAGAACATCTTGTTCTAACTATCTATATTTAGACACCGCTTCTTCGCGATTGAAATTTAAACAATTTATTGTATTACTACTTCCTGAAATTAGAATTTCCAGTGCGTGTATAGCCTAAACATGGAAACTTTGCGGAAATTGCAAAAATTCACGGAATTGGAAACCTTATACTTTTATAATGAATGTTCTAAAAACATTTCAATATGTAACTGTGAAACCTAGGAAATGGTTGTTCTTGTAACAACTGTGGTTTAATCTGTAAATGTTTAATTTAATCTGTAAAGTGAAATTTTTATCTGTAGAACCTACAAAACGGTTGTTCTTATAACATCTGATATTTAATTCTTTAGATTTACGAAATGGATATTAGTAAAATATTCGAAATTTGACCTTAAGAATATTCGTAGGACTTTCGGGAGAGATGTTCCTAGAAATTCAAAATTTAAGTTTCAAGGACATTTGTAAGACTTAAGAAATGGGCGTTGCTAGGACATGCAAAATTTAAGTCTTGCGATCATCTTGGGAATGTTCTCAAAAGGATGTTCGGATATAAGCTTAACATGAAACGGACGCCTTTTGGATGTACGGTGCAATCTGTGAATAGTCCACATCAAAATGTAATTATTTAAGGATTATAGTCACGTATGATTAATCCAGGCAATAGAAAATTGGGATACGCGAAAGTTGTGCTGCTGTGACACCAGAAACGTTGAGTAAGATGCGATTATTTTCTTGTCGCAGTGAACATGTGCTTAAGACTGAAATAGTTCTGAATATCGTAAATAAAAACACATTGCAATAATATTGCAGTTGGAAAGATATACAGCAGAATCTCAGTTATCCGAACTAATTAGGAGATAACAATGTTCGGATAATGGAATTTTCGAATAATAAAACAGTTACTTTCTTCCTGTTTATCTTTAGAAAGATTTACCTTTGTCATTTCATCTCTGTTCTATGTATTTTAAAGAAGAACACAAATTATGATAATAGCAATACACATAATGAAATGAAATAAAAAGACATTAATCTCTGAAAGCTTATCTTTGTTCTATGTATTTAAAAAAGAACATAAATGTCAATAATAGTAATACAAATAATGAAATTAGATATGATACAATTAAAGATATATGGATCCCAGATCTATTTAGCTGCTACATCACACAACTGTTTTAGCAATTTTAATTCGATAAAGTTTCGTTTCCTTTGTGTCCCTGTCACGTGGTTATAAGACAATAATAGAATAACCACGTCTGACAAACATCCTACAGGCCACAGCCATCGAGACGATAAGCAGCTAGTGTCCCAGGTCAAGAAGACAGTAATAGGATAGCCACTTGTAACTGGTGCCCGGCGATAATCCCTTCGGAGGGCTCAAACCCAAGTATATAAACGTTCCCAAAATCAGCACTCTTACAACTACCAACAGCAAAATATTGACATTGGCGGACGACACGGCTGTACTAGTCAGGCACACTAATCCAGAAACGGCAGTCACATTACTACCAGAGCGTATCACAAAAATAGAAAAATAGCTACAAGATAAAGAAATAAAAGCAAACCCCAATAAATGCAAGCATATTACATTTATACTACGAAAACGGAAACCACCAAATGTCCAATTGATTGTCACGTATGTAACACAAACAAAGCGAGTTAGACTCCACTTAGACTCTTAACTTACATGAAAGCAACACGCTAAATCAATTATAGACAAAATACGGATAAAAAAAAGACAGATGTACTGGCTAACTAATCGAAACTCTAAAGTCAGCATGGAAAATAAACTAAAATTTACAAAACGATAGTAAAACCAATTTGGTGGTACGGAATACCACTATAGGGGGGGGGGGGGTTAGGCAGCAGTAATGAGTTACGTAAATAAACCAGAGTCGCTTCTAAAAGATACTCAGAACAGTAGTCAACAACCCATGATATGTCAGAAACGAGGATATACACAAAGCCTTAAAAATACCAAAGGTCAAAGAAGAAATTACCAGGTACGGCGAAAAATACAAGGAAAGAAGCGGAGATATTTCAAAAGAAGACAAAATAAAAGGACAAATAGAAGACTTATTGGACAAACTATGTGCGAGCGCGAGTATCTTTATATATATATATATATATATATATATATATATATATATATATATATATATATATATATATATATATGTATACATGTGTATATACAAATATTTTAAAGTATTAATAAGTAAAAATATCTTAACTGTGTTTTTAAATATTTTAAATATTTTATTTCAAGTACATTTATTTAAATAAACTCACAAGTTTTCATCATTAACAAAATTCATTTACAATTTGTATAAATTTTATTCCAGAGAGTAATAATAGATTTTTCACTAATACTTTACAGATCAGCACCAAGAGAAGGCGCATATATAAACGGATTGTACCTGGAAGGTGCAAGATGGGATGTTCAAACAGGATGTATCATGGACTCTCGATTTAAAGAATTGATTCCATTATTACTAATAATGTATATTAGGGCGATTACACAGGATAAACAAGATTTAAAGAATATGTATGAATGTCCTGTGTATAAAACACGATCACGAGGTCCTACTTACGTGTGGACGTTCAATTAAAGAACTAAGGAAAAAGCTGGTAAGTGGATTCTTGGTGGAGTGGCGATTCTATTACAAATCTAATTTTATAAATTAAATTATGGACTAAATATGCAATTAAAATAACGATTCTCGAAATTGACAAAGAGTGTTGGTATTCATTTTTCAGAACACAGTATTATTTTATGCACGATAATATTTATATAAAAGTACAACGTTTCTTTACGCACGATTACGGTTTATTTCTCCATTTCAGATTTCTTTACAACTTACAAAAACGTTAATTCGTATACACATTTCGTAACAAAGGAATTGTATGATCGCAAATTTGAAATTAAGTTTTTAAATTAAAAAAGAGAAGTTATTAAAATTTTATAAACAAGATGTTTATTTGCAACGTTAGAAACATTTTGTACATGTCAAAAATTGTTGGTACCAGTCCTTATCTTCTTTTGAACCCATATTTTTTCCTTTCATAAAATAGATCAGTCTTTGAACTTCCAAGATTTACAATCTTTGGACAACCGTCGCGCTGCAACAAACCAAATTTCAAATCTTAATCTATTACTAAACATTGTAAGTCATATATATATGTCGGAGATGAAAGGACACCGGTCCTTCCCTTTGGAATTCTTTGGAAAATTCCCAATACCGCAGTCTTTATAAATCAACCCAAATATAATAGTCGGAAACTTGAGACAATGAGCTTGAGCTCGAGGCGACGACTAGCTGCCGAACATAACCGCGATCACGGGATGAACGTTTTACCTAACAGAGGTATAGAATAATTGTATAGCTCTCCTTACAAAGAAATATTTGTAGCGACACTCGACAGCAAACATTCCAACGGTCTCTGCCCCGTGGCTCGGCCACACACAGACCCTATTCTTCGGACAAGATGATTGCCAGATGTCAATGCATCTCCGCAGTACACGTTTAGCCAGCCTAAGGACCCGCTAATCGATCTTAGGATTTAGTTACCTAACGTCCATCAATCGGACAAACAGCCTTTATCCTAAGAGTCCGTAAATCTATCACCTACTACGGGAAGATAAGATTTCTCACGTACGACAATTCCCGCTAGCAACTTTCTCTCAAGAGCGGCTAACATTATTTTCTAACCACAAACATAGAAATCAACCAATTAACAGCAACGTCCATCTCCCTCACTTTTCGAGCGGAGGCTTTTCTCGACGAATCCGATGATCTCGTGCCCTTAGGCACACCCCATCATAGTTTTCCTTTGCAGCATCACCGCGACGGATAACGCATTCTCTCGTGCGAACTCATCAGCGAGTAAAACAACGTCTTTGCGATCGGTGCATATTGTCACATTTTAACGAAGAGTCGGACTCAGTCTTTGAAGAAAAGAACATTTACCATCCCGTTGGCCGCGGATTCGCTATCGAACCTAAGACCATTGCCATTAGTATTTAGTTACCGCGGTTACTTGTCGATTCTGTAATGCTCACACTTGTGCTAATTCACATTACTTCAATTGTATAACGACGATGGCTAATTCCAGAGAATATTCGTTACACGCCCCTATCTCTAATCTTAATGCCAACCCGACATATATATATAAATGTCAGCACATTCTGTCTTCCTGAATATGTTGTAACTGTCAATAACTTTTGATTTTATTTAGATATTTTTTCTTATCTTTTTTATGAAAATACTTATCTAAATGAATTAAAATGTAGCACTCTGTATTGTAGTTTTATTACTGGAGTACATAATACTTAGTATAGTAGTGCTGCACAATCTCTATTCGATTGACATTGTCAAAGAAAAAGAATCGATAACATGCTTTAAACAAGATTTAGATGTACTCCAGCATACTATTTAAAATGGAAGTTGTGAATTGAAGTATTTATTAAATACATAAACAAGAAAATTATGTAAATATTTCTCCCTTTATCTCTATATCTCTTCCTTTCTCACTATCTTCCTCTGCTTGCTAAAGAATATAAATGTTAAATTATAATATATATCATAAATGTCTGTATATTAATGTATAATTTATAGCTAATTAAAAAAAAAAGATGAAAATTCTGGCTACAAAGATATTGGGTTTATGATGGAGTATAAAACATACATATTTAATCTCAAATATATAGAAACATTATACATATAACATTAACAAATTGCTTTCATTAAAAATTGTATAAATTACAAAATATGAGAAATGAATTATACATTTATTATAATTATATTAATCAGGTTGGTCAATGTGCATTTCGAATTTAAACATTACTCAATATAGATAGATTTATTGTAATTCCAGCCCACATGGGGCCGGAGAAATAAACTATACTTTTAAAAGATTGAAGCATTAAATTTATAAATTTTTCTTTAAAAAAGTTGTTTAGATGTTTCCCACTCGTCTGAAAAATCGTAAACAATACTATTGAATTACTTTTGTTACCTTCCTTATTTTAAATAAAATAAAAATTTCACAAGATATATACATATATGTAAGTTCAGAAGATTTTGGAATATATAAAATTATTTCTGTTCAAATTCACCGACTTCAATATGCTTTCAATTTAATTAATATGCTTGTAAATATGATCATAAATTTATCGTAAAATGAATGATTCTATTAAACAGTTTATTAAAAATTACAAAAATTGAATGTAAACCTACATAAAACTAGCTATTTTTGTAACATAGGTGACAAAATAAGATACTTCTGTTTAAAGACTTTTACAAAACTCATGATATTTATAAATAAATTTATAAATAGATATAATCAATTGATGTACATATATTGTATACAAATGAAATTGCAGTTCTAAATAAGAAAGTTTATATGCGAAAAAACTTTATTTTTATAAAAGTATTTCTTTAAAATCATTTCCATTAGAATATAAGATGTTTCCCAGACTATAATTAAACTAATATAATCATTTTTAAAGTTTCTTCATTCCTTACTTTTACTTTATTTTCATTAAGACAAAGTAAGTAAAGTATTATATACAAAATCTACAAAATAGATACATTAAAAACATTCATTTAATCAATCCATTTAATCATAATCAATTTTTAAATTTTGTCTTTCTTTAAATCTTTTACTATTCAGCTTTTCTTATAGGAATATATAAAAAATTAATTAATATTGTAAACCAGCTTTGAAGTATGACAAGAAATGAAAAATAACAAAGATATAAATCACAACAGTTAACAATCTGACCATTTAATAAATCAAATTTCATAATTTTATATTCGAGAATAAATAACATAATATATTAAGAACACATATTAAATTACTTTTTAAAAACTTACATCTTTCTCTTGGATTGTACATTCTTTGCAATAATAGGCATCAGACACACCAGGTCCACCACAAATAACACATCTCCCTTGATAAGATCCATAATTACATTCGTCACAAATCCGAACCAGAGTACAAGGTCTTACATAAGAATCACAAATTACACATTTACCGTCACATTTCTCGCATAACCTCCCTATTGCTGAAAGTAAAAATTTCGGTTTTCATCATAAAAAGTTCAATAATGGACTATTTTAATTATATATGTATACATGATGTTATTATTATCATATAACAATTATACGATATTGGTAATGTTTTTATATATAAATCTATTTATCCAATAATTGTAATTTTACTTCTTCATTTTATACATTTCTAGGTAAATGGAGTACAATGTAAATAAAAGGTTAATTTTATAAAAGTTGAGGTAAAAAATTATATACAGATACATAAATGTATACAAGAATTTTGACACATATACTATTGATACATATATATATTGAAAATTACTGTTATATAATCACTTAGCAATAAAGGTACAAACAGATCTAATTATTTATTAAGGAAGTTTGTTGTTTGTTTATGTAACAATATCACTATATATATATTTCTGATGAAAATATATTATAGTTAAAATTTGTAATAATCAAATATTTATTTAAATATACTAGTAATAAAATAATTTCTTTTGTCTTTAAGTAAGAATTTCATAAAAAAATAGTATTCTTAAAACTAATAAAGCAAACTTAACCTAAAATTCAAAATTGCAATTTAACCTAGTACAAGTATAAAACTTACCAACTCCTGGTTGTTTTCTACAAAAAATTAAATCTGGATGATGTTTTGCCATATCACAGAATTAGCAAAATTCTTTTAATGTATACAAAATACGAATTATTGTATGAATCTTTTTGTAACATACGTCACAAGTCAATACATTTGAAAATTCTCAACTTTGTTTACGTTTTATAGTGCCTTTTAAATCGACGACGGTTTGGACAATTTAGCATACATGCGAATAACTGTTTGAGAATGATATTCAAAATATACAATCTTTAACCAAATAATATGGAAAGTTGTCTTATTTAAGTATACCTAATTTGATATAAGATTGTACTAAGGTAACATAATATAATTCGTCAACGTCAACGTTTACGTGCGAAATTCTGCTACAAAATGAACACTGAGATTAAGGACCTCTCATGGTCAACGACTGCACTATTAACACGACTCGTCTCCGATGATCTTGGTAGGAGAAACGTTTATAAGCATAGCGAAGGAGGGAGACATGCGCGATCGTGTGATTCTGGTATGATTAGTAAGCAGTGATGAAGAAGAAATGTGCGCTCGGCACGGTGCACTGCTAGAGGAAACATACATTGCCAGCCATAAGTACATACTAGAGCATCTATTGATATATTATTGATATAAATTATTTACGTGCTTTTATTATATACCTATTATTCTATTTGTATTATACATTGTAACATAAAACGCTAAATAAAATAAAATTTATTAAAATTATGTAATAAATATAACTAATATATTAACACCAGCTAATACCTATGTCTGGCAGCGTAGAAAAAATTTTTCTTATTATTTTACATAATACAATTGTTGCCAAAAAACGTAATTAATAAAAAATGTACACGGTTTCGTTTTGCTAAACCGGAAAAGATTGCTTTGAATCGAGTCAGAGACTTTATTTTTATAACGAATATAATAATAGTTCAAAAAAGTTATTTCTTTTAATTATATACAATATTTTTGAAAATATGGAAATTGCAGTTAAACTGAGCGAATATGTAAATTATGTCAGTATTATGGTAATATATTTTATATTGAACTATTTACAGTTTTTGTTGTGATTTATAAAAGAAAAAAATAAAATGACACAAAAGAGGGCGTGCGTCTACTATATAAAATAGTCTAAATAATGCTTTTAAAAAATAATGCTTAAAAACACTAAAATCTTGAAGTGTAATAAAAATACTATTTGATGAAACTTCATGTGGAGTTTTGTAGCACTAATCGTGTTCTTTTTGCATTACCGGGTTTGCAACTGTTTACACTGCTAGCAAATCTCAAGGAATTCAATGTTTCGTTATAACATTCATCTAAAGGAGATACGTTCAGTAACATCAACGTCTTTGAATTGCCACCCAAAGACGGCATTAATAAATGAGTGAGCTTTGAGTTTCTGTATGGAATATGTTCTTGTTTTTTCAAAAGGGCCAAGATAACGTTGCCCAAGTTTGCTAACGATTTATTAATGTTTTTCGTTTCTGCTAGTCGTACAGATTCTTCCCCTTTCAATCTTTCAGATCCTGCTAGGTCAACTAAATTTAAGTTTCCTATTGAAATTTCCTCTTTTAACTGATGTGTTCCTACAAGCTTTATTCTTGTTACTGAATGTGACCTAGACGACCTAGAAAATTAAATTATGCATTTATTTTTAAGTCTATCATATTTGTACATCCAAGATAGAAAATGCGAATGTGTCTTTATGTGTGTACCGTTCGTTCGATTGAGTAGCCGCAACTGCTCTATTACATTGCGCTGTCAAAAGGCACTCGTGCAATTCTTCAGGGCTATTAATTTCCTGTATTTTCAAATTACTGACATACAAATTGTGTCCCTTACTATCAGCCATTTTGATTTCATGCGTTTTAGCTTGAGAATCAAGCAAGTCAACAATATGCTCATTGTAAATCTCAAGGAAACTAGCTTCTATCCGATATTCCCAACCAAGTAATTGAAATTCTTTCATTTTTTGGAATATATGACGTACCTGAATCATTAAAAAAGATCATACTATTTTACATTGCAAGTAGTAATAATATATATATATTGTTCAATGTATACCGTTCTAGGTATCATGCCTTCCATTTCAATACCCGGCAAACCTTCCATAGTATATGTTTTACCAGAACCAGTCTGGCCATATGCAAATACACAGACATTATACCCCTCTAAAGCGGACTCAACTAACAGAGCTAATTCTTCAAAAATATTTTCCTGGCTAGCAGTTGGTGGGAAGACTTTATCGAAAGAGAACTCTTGCCTGGTTCCTCTCGGTCTTCCGCTACAACTAACTGAATCAGACCCATCAAATTTTCCTACTTCGATCGTGCATTCATCTACAAAGTTGATATTACACATCCTGGAGAAAATAAAATAGACGTCATTAAAAAAACTGTGTTGTATTTGTGAAAATCAAATATTTATATATATATAAAATACATACGCTTTTCCAAGTTCACTTGGAGTTCTAGGTCGGACTCTGCAAAATACCCTGATATTTCCTTTCATTTCTTGTATTGCATTATGGAGGACTCTACGATCTTTGTCCATGGTATGAACCAATGTTTGTAACTCATTTTTAGTTGCATTTAATTCTTTATTCATATTTCTTTCAACTTCTAAACTAGCTTTTAGATCCTTTATTATAAATTCATGTTGTGACAGTAATGACTCTTGAGACGAGCATTTTTCTTTAAATTCTACTAAAATATTTGAAATGCTTTTACATGACTCCTCTGATTCTTTCAAACATTTTGTCAAATTCTCTTTTTCTTCTTGCAATTTATTCATTTCTGCTTTTAATTCCCTGCATTCATTTACTAATGTCTTATTCAAATTTTCATATTCTTCTGCTTTTAGTTTATGTACATTTTCATTTGTCTTTAATGTGTTCATTTGTTCTTGAAGTTCATTATATTTTGCTGAAGTTTCTGCATATTTCTGTCGTATATTAGATAACTCATTACTTGTGTGGGCCAATCGACCCTTTAAGTCCCATTTGGAAGGCTTAGCTGCATTACTGTTGCATTGTACCTTCTGGGCTATGATATTCTGACTAGACTTATTGGTGGTATTATTTCTTAATGTACCACCAACTTGCTGTGTGCTTATTTTAGTAGGAGGCTTAGCAAATTGTCTCTTGGTCTCGCTATGTACAATGGCTGCAACAGCTGGTCTTTTCACAGCTTTGGTAGTAATGGAAGACATAGTCTTCGATCTACTAAAAGTTTGTTTAATTGGAGGTTTATTTTCATTTGAACATTTTGCTATATTTACTGTACTTTTGGCTTTTGTCAGTCTTTCAGGAACAGCACTAGAACTTGCATGGGGCAGATCATTTTGGCTTTTTACCATTTTTTGATTATCTGTTTCTGTAGCAATGTTTACTGTGCTGTTAATTGCTTTTGATAAATTAATTTTTGGCTTTGGCAAGCGTGATTCCATCTAAACATGAAGATCAATTATTTGGATTAATACAATAATAAAAAAAAGAAACATGTTTTAAAACATTTAACTCATACCCATACATGCAAAACCAATATTTCCAGTGTATTGTTTAATTATTACCAAACTACAACATCCATTAGCAGACAAGCCCCCCTTTACTGTTTATGCTGCCCCAAACCACATTTTATTCAAAACAATAAAACTAATGTAGTTAGTTAAATAGTGGATTATGTGAAATTGGAAACATATTATACATGACAATAAATTTATATGCACGATTGATATAAACTATCTGACAAAACAAACCTCGTTTAACAAAAGAACACAATTAAGTCACTCGTAGTTACACATTTACTTTCACACGTTTACATTTACTCAATTAGTTGTTTACTTTTAAATTATATTACCTAATTTGTTATATTCGCATACACAAAATCACACTAGTAGCGTTACTTGTACAAAAAGAAAGAAACGACAGTTTACTTCACTCCACAGCATTCAAAAGTCGGTTAAGGTGTTAAACAACTGCATTTATTTAAACTTGAATTTGCTTGAATGTAGCCAATCAGAGGAGTATAGTATGAGAGCTGAGAACCAATCATTTGAAGACATAGAAAAGATTTGCCCAATAGTAATCACTGATATATGTATTTATACTTGGTTATATTTTAAAGTCGATACACGTATCGATACTTGAATGTGTCGATTCTATTTAATTTTCATTAGCAATTTGAAACTTAAACAACAATAAATAAAGATTATCAGTTGTGCCAAATTATAATTTTTGGGTTATAAAATTATCAATAGTTTATTATTTTTATAGTGTCATTAATTGATATTTGATTAAATATTTTAATTAATAAAAATCACTTTTTCCAGATGAGTTAGTAAAATATGCAATAAATAATTTTTTGAAAATACTTACATTTAAGAAAATAATATATGTTAAGTATATAAAATATGTATTTCAAAATTAAACGATGAGGCTGTAGCAATGTATTTTATGAATAATTCTAAAAGAAATATTAAATGAGCATAGGTTTGTAACTATTTTATTAAAAATTGTTTAAAAAGATATTCATGAAGTAGTAAATTTCGATATCTAACACTATATATAAAAAGATAAATGTTGTTTCCTTAATTCTCCTAATCCAGTTGTTGCTTATTTGAAAACATTAAAAGTTATTGTTAATATATCTTACTTTTTTTATATCAGATGGAAAGATCAGTATTATACTCTAAAAACTTGCAAAAATTATTTAAAGATACTCATTTCTGAAAAAAAGGATAATTTATCGAGAAAACACTCGTGAAGTTATAAATGACTAGAGTTTAATTTTAGTTAAATCAATCTTAATTGTCGCTATGAATCTTCATAACCTGGTACATTTATACACAGCTAGTTTATTTAATTTCAGAATACTTTTTATTTTTTTAAATCCTATTATTAAATCCTATTAATAAAACAAGTTGCATCATAATACTGGTATATAAATATTATATGTCAGTTAATATATTAAACATTAAAAATTAATGAGTTAATTGCTATATATCATATAAATTTACCTTCACTCTTATTTGTATTTCTTTAATAAAATACGATATCTGTCTATCATATAAAATAGTCTAAATAATGCTTAAAGAGGTATGACATAGATATTTTCAAATTTAATCAAGATACTATTTGTTGGAACTTTGTATAGTGTTTTGTAGTCATGCTCATAGGATAATAATATTAGTCACATTCTTTTCCCATTCTGGGATTAGCAATTGCGTACATTGCTAGCAAATCTCAATAAATTCAATGTTTCGTTATAATAATCGTCTAAAGGAGATACATTCAGTAACATCATTGTCATTGAAGTGCCAGCTAAAGACACTATTAATAAATGAGTCAGCTACGCAGACATTATACTTCTCTAAGTGGACTGATCTAACAGAGCTAACTCTGTAAAAATATTTTCTAGGTTAACAGTTGAACATTTCATCGAAAGAAAATTCTTGTCTGGTTCCCGTTGATTTTCCACCGCAACTAACTGAATCATACCCATCAAATTTTCCTACTACGATAGTACATTTATCTACAAAGTTGGTGAAATAAAATAGACGTCATTAAAAAACTGTGTTATATTTATGAAAACCAAATATTTATATATATATAAAATACATACACTTTTCCAAGTTCATTTGGCATTCTAGGTCAGGTTCTGCAAAATACCCTGATATTTCCTTTCATTTTTTGTATTGCATTATGGAGGACTCTACAATCTTTGTCCATGGTATGAACCAATGTTTGTAACTCATTTTTAGCTGCATTTAATTTTTTATTCATCTCTCTTTCAACTTCCAAACTAGCTTTTAGATCCTTTATTATAAATTCATGTTGCGACGGTAATGATTCTTGAGACGAGCATTTTTCTTTAAATTCTATCAAAATATTTAAAATGCTTTTACATGACTCCTCTGATTCTTTCAAACATTTTGTCAAATTCTCTTTTTCTTCTAGCAATTTATTCATTTCTGCTTTTAATTCTCTACATTCATTTACTAATGTCTTATTCAGATTTTCATATCCTTCTGCTTTTAGTGTATGTATATTTTCATTTGCCTTTAATGTGTTCATTTGTTCTTGAAGTTTACTATATTTTGCCAAAGTTTTTATATGTGTTTTATCAGTTGCATTTTGGCCTTCATCAGTTTTGGAGGAACAGCATTAGAACGTGCAAGGGACATATTATTTCATATCATTTTTTGATTATTCTTTTCATAGCAATATTTACTGTGCTGATAGTTACTCTTGATAAATTAATTTTTGGTTTTGGCAAGCATGATTCCATCTAAGCATGAAGATCAATTATTTAGATTAATACAATAACAAAAAGAAACTACATACTTCAGAACATTTAAACGATATCCATATATGCAAGATCAATATTTCCAGTATTCAAATTACAATATCCATTATTAGACAAGCCCCCTTTTACTGCTCATGGTGCCCCAAATCACATTTTATTCAAAACAATAAAATAAACGTAGTTACTTCAATAGTGCGTCACATAAAATTGAAAATATAACGAGCGATATAAACAAGTATCTGGCAAACAAATCTCGTTGTGCAAAAGAACACAATTAAGTCACTCGTATTTACACATTTATCAATTATTTGTTTATTTTAAATTAAATTATCTAATTTATTATATTCATATACACAAAATCAGAATAATCGCGATACTAATACAGAAAGAAAGGAACAACTTCATTCCATAGCATTCAACAATCGGTTAAACAACTGCATTTATTTAAACTGATAGAGATATAAAGATACAATACTCGAGTATGTATTATACGAATGTGCTTGCGTTATTAGACAAGGATATAAGAAATCTCCATGCAGCATTTTCTCTTTATTTCTAAACTGCTTTCTCCGTTTTTTCACGCACTTCATCTTTATATTTCTTTATATTTAAATTTGAATTTGTTTGAATGCAACCAATCAGAGGTCCAGTGAGTCAATTAATGTATGAAAACTGAGAACCAATCGTGTGAGATATACAAAAAATTTGCCCAATAGCAATATAAGTTAATGCATCACTGATATAATATGTAACAGAGAGGAAATAAGATCACTCACGCACGTAGTTCTAGTTGTTTTAGAGTACAAGTGCTGCAGCACGTGGCCAAATGCTGAGTTTAATTGAAATTAGCATATGCAAGAACTTATGTATTTAAACTTAAAGTTTGGGATTTGATCTGTTTGATTATACACTACATAGCCAAGAACCTATTGAGTGTCACGCTACAAAAATCTATTTAATTATCGGTTCTACGAAAAAATTCATATCTACTTTTCTGTACGAGGTAGACAAATAATAATGAAACTAATTGTAAGTTGTCTAAGAAAGAAAAATAAATTGTTTACTATATTTTTGAATAATAACACATATAAAGCCCAACGGAAGTTAGAAATAATACCAAATATCAGAATATAATAATTTATTAACAAAAAATAAAGAAAATAAATAAATTTCTGCCATCGAGGAAATTCCAACTGCTCTTCGCCCTTTCTCTTAATTCTTAAGACATGCGCTCTTCTCTCTTGATGTTTTCTCGGGCGCGAATCTTCCTCAGCTTTAACGGAAAGCTCTCCTTCGGATGCGCCTAAAATCATTGAAGGAATTGATTCTTCAGAAAGTGTGAAATTCGGACTGGAAGGGTAATACATTCTATTTTTTCCAGAAGTATTCACTAATATTTATTTTTGGAATAGCAGAACATGATTATACCATATGTATACGAAGCTGGTGTGAAATTATTAAAATTTACGTTTTACAAAATGTCATTTTTAATGCCAAAAAGATTTGTTACCTTTATACCAATAAACCACATTCGCTTGTTGTTGTTGATAGCAGTCTTCGTCTTTTTCGCCTTGCCTTTCTTCTTTTCTCATCAGCTGCTTTTCTATTACGTCTTTCTTGTACATCTTCTTCTTCTTCTTCTTCTTTAGTTTTTAATAAATATTTTGATGGTTCTGGTACGGCATTCCCCTTCAACTTTTTCCTTCTATACGTATTTTTTGAGTTTGAATATTTCGGGTAAAAAATGGTCAGCACAGACACCCATGTTTCTTAAAGTGGAGCTGACATAATATTTTAGATCGGGAGTGCCTGTTAAAAGAAAAGTGCATATAGATAGTAATAAAAAGTAATATAGATAAAAAGAGTAACAAGAGTATAAAAGACAAGGATAGAATGACAATCGAGGCTCGAAACTGAGATAAATTTAGAAGTCAGCATATTGGCGTAACATACAGTGTTATCCACTTAATTCGGAATCTACGCTCGCGAAGAACATTGAAAATGGCAACAATGTACATGTACATTTACTATTGCAATCAAATATTGCGAGCCATCTATGAGCTGTCCATTACTGATGTTAAATCTGTCATTTAAAGATACGTTTGGCTTCTTATCGTTCCAACATAAACAACTTCCGTTGTTTGTCAACTGGTTCGACTCAGGCACTGCAATACGAAAGTTAAATTAATTTCTTTTTAAACTAGTTTAAATTTTGTGAAGTGTCTTATTATATCTCAACTGTTTAGCTCGTTCCTTGTTCTTACTAAAATGTTCAATACGTTAGAAATGAAAATTACTAAACGAAATAGAAAAAGAGCCTCGATATTTGTAAGAATTTCAACAATTATTTTCATGTCTTAAATATATCTTTTAGTGATAAGTTATCATCACTAAGATATAATCTATTGGATGATATTTTCAGTGATACATAAATATTTAGATTCTACAAATTTCGTATGATATGTAAAATAAAATTATAAAATATCCTGTTACGTATACGCTACCGTTCGTGTAGGTAGGATAATTTGCTACAAGAAAGAGAAGTAGTACAATTTTCGACAACAGCGCTATGCGTTTGAATACGCTGTGATACGCAGCGATTACCGATCCAAAAAAATAGTTTCACTGCGGCGCATTATTTTAATCGTATACTCGTATCGAACGTAAAATTTTCGCGAGTTACTGCAGAAAGATTTTATCAAATTACCAGACTAAACATGCTGGCAGCATTTTTTTAAACCCCTCCTAAATTAGCGCTCGACCTTATTCTGTTGTAACACTTTGAACCGTCACTCTGTTGGATTTATATAATAAATTCCATTATCATACACGAAGTTCAATTTCTTCACCTCATTCGTGAAACGTTCGATCTGCGACGCGAGATCACGGGCAATCTATCGGTTTCGTGACTTCTTCTTGTGTCTCCGACGTGACAAGCTCGACGAGAATCGAACTCGCGCCAATCAATGTTGGAAAGTCGTGACGCTACGAACGCTGTCAATCCACGACTTTCCCTATGCACCACTTAAGCCTTTAAGACAGACAAGCAGAATTTCTTTCTGCATTTTTAATAAAATCAGAACTTTGAATATTAACTCGTTTTTCTGCTATGCTTAAATTTCTTATAGCTTGATTGGAAACAACGTCTCCATCAAGTTATCAACCTTATACTATATAAATATCTAAAACAGTATGTAATACATCTGATAATTGAATAATAGTTTTAATTGCATTCTTTGAAACAAAGGTTACTATTAGTTGATTTCAATCATTGAGCATATCTCTTATCATAAAAACCAAAACCTGAGTACTCACCGATACCCGTCGTTATTCTGCCTAAAAATTCTAAATTCTCAAGACCTTCAATAATTTGTTCTTTTTTTTATTTCATTGTCGTTTTGTCGAATAAGAGAATATCGGTTCATGATCAAATCAAAATCATTTAAATTCCTTATTTTAATCCATTAACGCTTCAAGCAAATTTTGACGTATACTTGGCCAAATATCAATTATGTGATGGTCATATATCAATGATTGTGCTAGGACTGGGAAAATTAAATTTGAGAAATCACTCATGTTATTATACATAGAGGGCGAAGTGTAATGCAGCGTTAAACACAATCGCTGTTTATCCTTATATGAAATGAATAGTCACTTACGCCACGCGATATGGGTTTCTTATCATGTTCTACCGTGGCCGTTTTGTTTCATGGTGTAGACCAATCGCAGTCTCATGTGAATTATAACAGAAAGATTTGTCGGATAACATTCCCTTTTAATAAAATCAATTTGATATTTAATATTTATTAAACGTAGAGAAACACACACAAAATAAAATTGGAGGAATTATTTATTCATGTATTTATTTTACTAAATGTTACACCCCGAGGCTTACTATAGGCCGTATTCCTAACCATCGCTTGTGGAACTACAGTGTCGCAGACAGATCGTCTTACATGACCGACGAAAAATATACAGTGTAGCGACAAGCGCATAGTTGTTATCAAGCAGCGAGTTCCAAAAACGTCGATTCGCCTTCGGTCCGTTATTTCATCTACACAAAGAAGGTGGCATACGTGATCATAGGCGTGAACGGTGGCGTGACCCGAGCGTAGTGGGGGTCGTCTCCCAGAGAAGACAAAGAAAAGATCGAAGGGCATCAGTATCATTTTGAAGATTCAAACGGTACGCATCGAGGGGTTCTGACGAATAAAATTAAAGTCTCTTAGTCTAACGAATTCATCGAGAGATCATAAAGTCGGGTCGAATTTCTGTAACACATTAATTGTATTCATCGCTAAATAATTTGTGACGTGTGGATTATAATATTAAATATTGTTAAATATACAAGTTTATATTAACCCTGTTAATTCAGTGTTAAACTCATTTGGACTACCTCTGTTATCTTAATCGAAACAGGGGAACGACTAATTCGCGGCGTCGATTATCCGAATCGTAGCGAGAATTTACGCCTCTCGCTGACGCGTTTTCCTCGCGACCGCGTCTCTCCGCGAATAGTCTCTTGCCTATAGTTTCTCCAATGAGGTGAGAAAGTAAACATAAGCAACACGTGATTTCTGCGGCTGCGCAATTCTTAGCTGCGCTTAGTTGCTAGTTGCGTTAGTTGCTAGTGACACTCGATCGTCTCTCTCATCTCTTTGAATAGACTATAGAACTGCATATAGATGATATATACGTATATGTGTGGAACATTCCTGCGATGTGACATAACCACGAAAATAAAGTGGCAGTGGTGGTACAGACAATCGAATGGTCGCGACCACGATTACAGTCGTATATACAATAAGAAAATGAGATTTTACTTGGAAGAAAAGCGAGCTACGTGTTGAACTGGAAGCGGCACGTCCTGCCACACACGTATTTTTCAACTCTATCGTACTATATTATGTTACTATATTACTATATTATACTATATTATTATATATGTCGGAGACGAAAGGACACCGGGCCTTCCCTTCCAAATTCAGTAGAAAGTCCCCGATACTTCAACGTTATTAAAGCGGATACGATAGTCCGAAACTTGAGACAATGAGCTTGGGCTCGAGGCGACAACTGGTCGCCTAGCGTAGCCACGGTCAAGGGATGAACGTAGTACTTAACAGAGTTATAAAATAATTGTACCGCTCTCATTAAAAAATAGTCACACAAAACCTATTCTTTTGGCAAGAGGATCGCCAGATGTTGATGCATCCCACAGTAAATGCTTAGCCAGACTGAGGACCTGCTAATGAACCTTAGGACTTAATTACCTGAAGACAATCGGACAGACCGTCTTTACCGTAACCGTAAATTTATCCGCATTCAAGTGCTTATAAAGAGAATACTAATTCAATAATGAGAATTCTTTGTTTTTCTTTTTTTTTTTTCAATTAAATTTTTATCAACGCACTTCTAAAGTTTTTCTAATTAAAATAAGATCGAACGCGATATATTTTAAATCACATGTATATGCATATGTAATAGACGAAAAAAATACACATTGATGTAATTAAATGAGCAAATATGCTACATATTATATCTGATCCTATTTTAATCAAAAAAAGCTCATTGCAACATTGACGAAACTTTTACTCAACAAATATTAAAAATAATATTAACATCGTCTTACCTTACACTACTCAGCTGTCGAGTTTCGCGCTATGTTAAAGAGAACACTAAGACCAGAGCCTCTTGAAGGAAACTCTTCCATCAGTGAGCGATGACTTTCATGTAATTAGGAGGACCATCGTGACCGGTAAGTATCGTAGCATTACTGTATATGTAATATGTAAATGGCAAAGATTTGCCAATAATTGAAGCAAAAGTTATGTAAAAATAAGTTTATTTTTCATACATATTAATTTTTATTCAATAATAAAATCCAATTTAAAATTAATAAAGCACTGATACAGTAGAATATATACATACAGTGAAATGATAATATTTAGAATCTAATAAGTATCCGATAAAAAAGTCAACATTAGTTGTGGTTGGAATTAAATTAAGTTAAATTTTACTATGAAATTGTGAAGAATACAGTTGCAATATGAATATGCAACTCTACCATAGTTGTCCATTCTAGAACAGAATTAAACATAGAATTTATTGTTGAAAATATATTGTAGGTTAAACTTGACAAAATATAGTGATAACTTTTAAAATTTGTGAACGTGATACCTTATTAAAATAACTATGAGATAAAAATCTATCCTTATACAGAAATCAAAGAAACAAGCTGACAAATGCTCTAACTACGTAATACAACCGCGATCGCAACCAATCAGCTCGTAACGTCATTTATAATACAATTCATAACTCTATCATGTACGATGCTACAATTAGTAATTGTATGTGAAATAATATCAAGTATCTACTAAAATGTATGGAGGTTGTTGCGAGTGAAGATTCTGCCTGTCTACGGTCTGATCCACTTTCCTTTTACGCAAAAATATGCTAGTTCCGAATTAAGAATTTCGAGCAAATTCTTTTCTTCATGTACGTTTGCAAAATGTTCATTCTTGTGATTATTGCCCCCAAAAAATCGAAAGGAACTTTAAAAAAAAAGCCGACGTGAAAAGCTAAACCAACGCTAATGGCTGAAAGTAAAAAAGATGAATTAAATCTTAAACTAAATTATGATTATTTATGATACGGTATTTCGAACGAACATCAATATTTCATAGAAATGTGAAATATTTGATACTATTTACCTGCGTTACTTTATGTATTCAAATACCAGCCTCAATCTTTGACTGATCTTTGATTGATTCCATATGATAAACATGGTATGTAACACAAACTGTAATCTACATTATTATTATTAGTATTTATTTTTATTAAGAACGCCCATTATGACTAGTATGTTATGTTTTTTAAATTAAGAATGTAACGTAATGTATATTAGTTTTATTGTTATTTCGAAAAGAAAGGTTAATCTAAAGCTCTCACGAGTCGGAGAAGAAAGGACACCGGACCTTTCCTTCGAATTCAGTAGAAAGTCTCCGATACTTCAACGTTATTAAAGCGGATACGATAGTCCGAAACTTGAGACAATGGGCTTGGACTCGAGGCGACAACTGGTCGCCTAGCGTAGCCACGGTCAAGGGATGAACGTTATACCTAACAGAGGTATAAAGCAATTGTACAATTAAAAAATGTAGCAATTAAAAGGAAATAGTCACACAAAAGCTATTCTTTTGGCAAGAGGATCGCCGGATGTTGATGCACAGTAAATGCTTAACCAGCCTGAGGATCTGCTAATAAACCTTAGGACTTAATTACCCGAGGACAATCGGACAGACCGTCTTTCCCTAGCAGTCCATAAACCGATCAACCTACGGCAGACAAAAGAAATCTGTTTCCCTCATGTACGACACTTCCCGTTAGGGCGGCTAATGACCTTTTTATAACCAGCAATATAGTAATTAACAAATCAGCAACAACGTCCATCCGCCTCTTTCCGAGCGGAGGTTTCCCTCGGTGAATCAGATAACCCCGTGCCCTTAGGCACACACCCATCATAGTTTTCCTCTGCAACGTCGACGTGACGGGAGGTCATTCTCTTTCGTGAAATCGTGTCGACCAGTACCTGGCATCTGGAGAGCAACGAAGACTCCGAGTTAAACAAGTCCTTCTTGTACTGCTAGCAAGCACAATACGCCCGATTTCGACTTTGAAGGATATCGCACCTGTTCTCCCGTTGACCGTGGATTCGCTATCGAGCTTAGGATCGTTGCCATCAGTGTCTAATTCGCGCGGTTACTTGTCGATTCTATACTCGCATTACTTCGGTTGTACGCGACGGGGACTGATTCCAGAGAATATTCATTACACGCCCCTAACTCAAATCTTAGTGCCAACCCGACATCAGAAGTGAGATCAGTGCCGGTTATAGCAGTGCAAAGACTTACGACAATCTTGCGCGAGTTAATTCACTTGCTAGTACGAACATCGAGTGCGGAACCTAAAATTCTTTCGCTACCGCGTTTTAACCCTGACACCGCGGGTCCCGACCCCGCTACATGGTGCGCGACTATCAATCTGATTATGGAGGAAAACCCTTACAAGGCAGCGCCCCGAGAGGAAGCTATAACTTCAATAACAAGCTTGGAGTCGACCTCTACGTAGTGGAAGCGTCAACTGGTAAATCAAGTCACCTGGGTGAGTCGTTTCCATTTTACTCCGATTCTGGAGTCTAGTGTTCACTAATTGAAGAATCCGTAGCCTTGAAATTTTCAAAAAAAAAAAAAAAAAAAAAAAAAAAAAAAAAAAAAAAAATAAAAAAAAAAAAAAAAAAAAAAAAAAAATAACGGACGTAGTAGTAATGCGAGGAATAGGAAACACTTGTATTACATATACATCTCGAATTTTGTCCATAGCATGTACTAATGGTTTTACATTGGAGACAATTTTCCATGTTCTTGCCAATAGTTATTTAAGATATGATATCGTGAGTGGCCGTAAAATTTTGAATCAAGGTTTGACGTAATATTACACAAAATAGCCTCGCTATGTGTAAAACAAAAATAATTATCTGTAATAAAACCGCTGCAAACGAGATCGATAGTGAATTAATGACTAATGATTAATGAATTAATGGAGTTGACACGAAGGTACAAGGTAGTGATAAAAGTCGATTAATTTCTCTTCTCGAAAATTCAAAGATTCATTCGTTACGGGTTTCCTACATACTCGCGTAAATACAGACCAATTAGAAATACGATTAATTGACCCAAACATCACCGCACAAAGAGGTCCTTATAGATTTAACGAGGAAGAGCGCAGATAGTACGTGAAAAGATAAGCGAATTAATTAGAACAAAAACCATAAGGCTCGATAATTCAGCATTCGCGAGCCCTATGTCACTCGCGAAGAAGAAAAACGGCTCTGACAGATTATTTGTAGATTTCTGAGGCCTAAATAAAAATACGGTCGCGAATCGGTATCCTCTACCCCTATTGCGGACCAAATCGCGAGATTCCTAAAAAGCGAGATACTTTAATAGCTTGGATATGTCCAGTGGGTTTTGTCAAATCCCCATTCATCCTAATTGTACCGAATATACAGCATTTGTTACCCCCGACGGACAATACGAGTATAACGATGCCGTTGCATTGAAAATGCACCGTCCGTTTTTCCGAGGGCCATTCTCGAGGCCTTGGACGACCTCGCTTATTCGGTGACGTTCTAATTATTGCTGATTCGATAGACCAAACTCTAGCGATTGTACGTCGTATTAAATACTCTTGTAAACGCCGGATTTGCTTTCAATTTTTCGGGATGCTCTTTTCTAAGGACATCGGTACTTTATCTTCGGTTCGTAATCCATAACGGCGAAGTTCGCCCCAACCCGGGTAAAATACAAGCCCTGAGTTCTTTCCCTGCGCCAACGACCGTTACGCAGCTTAGGCAGTTTATAGGTCTAGCCTCCTATTTCCGAAAATTCGTCCCTAAATTTTCGCAAGTAATGAAACCTTTGTATGCACTTACTTCTGGTAGTAAAAACTTAAATTGGGTAGGTAAACACGAAAATAGAAGGCAAAAGATAATCTCCGTCCTGACCGATGCGCTGGTGTTAATGATATTTGATCCAAGTTACCCGATAGAATTACATACCGACGCTAGTTCGGATGGGTACGGAGCTATTCTAATGCATAAGGTTAACGGTAGAAACGACCGGTCGTGGCAAGACGCGATCGGCGAAATACAATTGGCTTTGAGTTGCACCACCAATCGCGTGACCAAGTCGAGTCCACTAGAATTACTAATCGGTAAAACAGCAAGACCCTATGGTCTGTTACTGCCCGAAAACATTGAAGAAAAGGAAGTAAATATCTCCGATGTAAGACACCGGGCCATACGAAATATAGAAACCAACGCCAAGTATGAGAAAACTAGATTCGACAAGGCAAAAGTCAAAGTAGTCAGGTTCAACCTTGGCGATTTCGTATTAAAGAAAAACGAGGAAAGAAATCAAACTAAGTTAGATCCAAAATTCAAGGGTCCGTTTGTAATAACAGAGATTCTAGAAGGAGATAGGTATATCCTAAAAACTTTAGACGGCAAACGCTCATACAAATACAGTCACGATAGATTGAGGAAAATGCCGAATAGTTGCATTCCTGCGGAGTTGGACGTCTCTAGCGACGACGATGGCAGCGACCATGACGAGATGAGCACCCCGATCTCAGACGGTCACTAACACTATGACCATAACATCTAACATAGTGTTCCACACCCCGATGTGACGATCTAACACTGTTCGATGTCTCCATACACGCCAGTGTGACGATCTAACACTGTCTATCTGCATATGCCCAGTGTGACGAGCTAACACTGTCCGATATTTGCATATGCCCAGTGTGACGATCTAATACAGCTCAATATTTGCATGCACGCCAGGATGGCGATCTAATACAGCTCAATATTTGCATGCACGCCAGGATGGCGATCTAATACAGTTCGATATTTCACATACGCTCCGTGTGGAAATGTGATCAAAAAAAAAAAAAAAAAAAAAAAGAAGAGATCCATTTGGGTGCGAAATCGAGAATGGTCCACCACGCCGTTACGATCGGATCGACAATCCTCAGGATGCAACTAGTACTTTGAATGCTAATTGTAACGTTACTGATTTCTATTTCCTTCTACCTTTGTTAAACATCAGACCAAAATTTTGCTGTTAAACTGAATGCTTGACTTATTCGGACATTTAGTTGTAAATAACATCAGTTAAATCGAGTCTAACGTTAAGAAAACGCAGCATTCTAGATACACTCGAGGACGTGTGATAGTCAGGATGGCCGTGTCGGAGACGAAAGGACACCGGGCCTTCCCTTCCAAATTCAGTAGAAAGTCCCCGATACTTCAACGTTATTAAAGCGGATACGATAGTCCGAAACTTGAGACAATGAGCTTGGGCTCGAGGCGACAACTGGTCGCCTAGCGTAGCCACGGTCAAGGGATGAACGTAGTACCTAACAGAGTTATAAAACAATTGTACCGCTCTCATTAAAAAATAGTCACACAAAACCTATTCTTTTGGCAAGAGGATCGCCAGATGTTGATGCATCCCACAGTAAATGCTTAGCCAGACTGAGGACCTGCTAATAAACCTTAGGATTTAATTACCCGAGGACAATCGGACAGACCGTCTTTCCCTAGCAGTCCATAAACCGATCAACCTACGACAGACAAGAGAAATCTGTTTCCCTCACGTATGACGCTTCCCGTTAGGGCGGCGAATAACCTTTTTATAACTATCAGTATAGTAATTAACAAATCAGCAACAACGTCCATCCCCCTCTTTTCGAGCGGAGGTTTCCCTCGGCGAATCAGATGACTCCGTGCCCTTAGACACACACCCATCATAGTTTTCCTCTGTAACGTCGACGTGACGGGAAGTCATTCTCTTTCGTGGAATCGTGTCGACCAGCACCTGGCATCTGGAGAGCAACGAAGACTCCGAGTTAAACAAGTCCTTCTTGTATTGCTAACAAACACAGTACGCCCGATTTCGACTTTGAAGCATATCGCACCTGTTATCCCGTTGACCGTGGATTCGCTATCGAGCTTAGGATCGTTGCCATCAGTGTCTAATTCGCGCGGTTACTTGTCGATTCTATAATACTCATACTTGTGCTAATTCGCATTACTTCGGTTGTACGCGACGAGGACTGATTCCAGAGAATATTCATTACACACCCTTAACTCAAATCTTAATGCCAACCTGACATATATATATATATATAATTTCAAGATACTTAGAAAAAGGTATTTCACGATGCAAAACTTTGAAGGTATCATTTCATAAAATACCATCTTTTCTCTTTCCTTTATTATAT
>JACXIT010000146.1:42335-182162 GCA_014737525.1 Bombus difficillimus | reverse complement strand
ATATAATAAAGGAAAGAGAAAAGATGGTATTTTATGAAATGATACCTTCAAAGTTTTGCATCGTGAAATACCTTTTTCTAAGTATCTTGAAATATTTCGAGTATTTCTTTCCATTTCTTCATAGTTTTGCAGAAATTTTTGAAACAAACTTGAATTTAAATCAATTTATGCAAAATTAAAAATTCTTTTATAAGTTCTACCTATCAGAGATCTGAAGGGGTCTCTAATTTTGTAGATCCTCTTTTTCTCTTTTTTCGCCAGAAGGAGCTTTACGCATACAACAGCCTGTGCTTTTAGTTTATATGGGACTCGGCTAGTAGTAATGTCATAAAAATCCTTCCTCATATCCTAGTCCTAGTTATATGATACAGGAGGAACTAACCTCGATTGCCATCAGCGATTACCTTAGGATTTGCCTCGTTATTTATCTGTACCGCTGTATCTACAAACATCTGTGTCAGCCATTTTTCTTGCTTTCTCACCGGTCAATTAGTGAACGTTTACCACGGGCCAATCAGCGCAGGCCACTAAATAGGCTGCTTTGCAGCGCAAAGCAGCGCCATCGGCGCTACACAGTGCGCCTGCTCTGATCAGCCTTAACAATATGGTCGCCGTGTCGTGTCAACGTCCATCTCGTTTAGGTTAGTTGATCCAAATGATATACATAAACAAATAATTCGATAATCGCTAAATAAAACATGTCATTTCAGTATCTTACTAAATGGATTCGTTCTATGCTACATCCCCCGTTTCTTCAGTGCCGAGAAAAACAATTGCGGCGGGCAATTGCACTTTTCGTAAATATAAAATATAAAAATAAAAACTTTTCGTAATAATACATAATATCAATATATAATATAACTGGATATATAATGCATAATTTTACTGGAGGTGTAAAGACAATTCACCGCTAAATGTCACTTATATTACTTTCTTTTGTCTTACTAAAAATAACATCATCCTACATGAAAAATATTCATTATTAGCAAACAAATTTATTTTTTATTGGGTAATACCAGAATTTACATACCACTGAGAATAACGTAGTATCGAATTTAAGTACAATGCCCACAGAATGATTGTAACAAATAATGTTACATGATACTTCTAAAGTACAAAATAAAAATTTTAGCACTTTCTTGTAAATATATCGAATGCTTAAAGTTGAAAACAATTGTACCTTGCGTTATAGAATCAAAATCATTTGTTACACCACAAGATACAAAATATAAATGCGTTGTTTCTGCATTATTACACTTATGTTGCACGAATAAAATGTTTCAATATTATGTTCAAACGATTTGACTCGAGGTTTTTTACGGCCAACGGTATAAAATCTAGGAAATAATTTTTTAATTAATTCCCTTTCTACCATATGAAATTACTTGCTCCTGCTTAACTGCTTGATTACATATTTTAGTTCAATACACTCTTGCTTAAATATAGGTCGCATAACAGAATTTTATTATTATTTTATTTCCAGATACTGATCTCATATGAAAATAAGCGTATAATATTAAAAAAAAAAAAGAAATCGACAAGAAGCCATTTTACAAGGTTTGGTATAATGCACCATTGTGTCCTTGTAGTTGTAATATTTTGCAGCGTTTATTACTAAAAATCTAAAGCATATAAATATATTTTTATAATGTAAATTCATCGAATGTAATTAATTTTGTAAATACCATGTTGTTACGTACATCCAATTTTTCTATAAAAGATCTCAAATTAAGCGACTCAAAACATGGTGTATTCAATAAGTGAAACGTAGCTAGTTTCATTTTTTTCCAACTTCTTAACTTTCCAAACAAATCCAGATGAATTACGTGACAGAATATAAGATCAAAAAATAACTCCAATTGTTTCTTATTAAAGATTAAATGCTTCGGAACACTCAAATAATGGAATTTTGTATTATAGTGACTTATTTATTCGATAGATTTATTTATAATGATTTCAACAGCAAACTATAATTTTTTAACTTAGAGCTATTTTTTAATGTAATAATATAATACAAATAAAATAACTAAATTGATCACAACTAGTTAACTACAGAGTGACAACTTACAACTCGCAAATAACTACTCAGGACTCGTGACTTTTTTTTTTTTTTTTCGTGAGGAAATCCTCATCGACATTCGGCGTTGCGTAGCAACGACCGAGTAGTGTCGGACTCTTACCGACTAAAACCCCACGGTGGTCGGAGGTGTCTTGGGATCTCTTACGAGTTACTACCTGGGTGCAACAACCTCGTCGTCTATCTCCTGCTGTTGTTATCTAGGGAGGCGTCCCGGCTTGAGTTGGGCCGCTAGGGGGACCACACCCCCTAGCGCCGCGTCCCCTGGTTTGACGCTCGCAGGGCGATGGCGGCGGTACCGCGCCCCTGCGTCGTACAGAGTCTCTTCGATGTTGGTGCGACGATCTGCTGGGATCGCCTCTTCTCTCCCGATCTCTTTCCACCCGCTCCTTTGTTCGCATAACCTCCTCGCAGTAGGTGCAGACGGCATTCAACTCCTGACGCCCTCCGAGCATGGCCCGTACGACCGCTTCTGGGGCCAACTTCTCGCCGATGTCGAGCCGCAGGACGCGCTGCGGTTCCGTCCACGCTGGGCAAAACACTCTAGTGTGTGCTGCGCCGTGTCCTCTTCCCCGCAGTGGTGACAGATGGACGTCACCTCCCGCCCAAACTCACGACTCGTGACTAATTCCTAATTAACTCGCAACTAACTGACTTTCTCTACCATCCCTTTATCATTAGTTTTCATACTCCCACCACACATACGTGTTCCGTAGCCGTCCATGACCAACGATGTTCACGACGTCGTTTCCAAGTAATTACTTTTCTTACAGGCCGCGGACACATCGATGGGCCACGTAGTCCATTGGAATTTCACGTCCCTTCTAGCCCGTTTACATTTTCACTTCTTATGTACATTGTAATTTGTACTCTTAGAGAGTTCTTTTCTTATGATTATTCCACAATACTACAGCATATAGATATAATAGAATTTTCATAATCAATAACACTATTTTTCATCATATATTCTACAATAAATATCGTACACGTGTATCGGCGAGCCAGCCTCCTCGTCTTCGTCCTTGGGAGGGCACACGCCGAGCACCTCGTCTGACGGGGCGTAGGCACTCAAAGCACCTGGCAAAAAGAATATTTCGGGGCGGAGACAGGACACAGATGTCCCCGATTTATCACGCCACACGCCACAACTGCTTCAAGGCACCTGAAACGCTGCATTATATTATTATCTCCGTGCAATGGTTTGGACCTTTACCGTCGACGATTCTACAGAGAATCTGTCACCCTACAACAGTTTCCACGTCGTCGCCAGCGAAACGACCTAACCCGAACCTAACCCCAGGGAGGTCCCAACATCTCCAACTTGGCTGATGCCGGGGCTTTTCGCAGCTCCAAAGGCAATTCTTACAGTGACCGGATCCAGTACCTGAATCAGTGCCGTCGGGCGTGCGCAGACCCCTTATCTCTGTCTTTATCTCTGGGATCTGCAAAATGAAATCTCCGGTCAACGTACTCTTCATTCTTATCGCCTCAACCTTCGCGTATGTTTCATCTGATTGCTCCTTGAGCGTTAGCGCCACCGTTGACGGGGTAGCTTCTTGTATCCTCGAACTGCTCTCAAAGGGGGTCGCTTCTGTGTCGGCCGCGGCAACCTGGGCGAAAGTCCTCCCGGTCTTGCTCGCTATTTTCACCGGGTCATATGCCTTCGGTGCTCGCTTCTTGTCACTGGTTAGCGTCCGAAGGGACCCGGTCCCTCGATTTCCTTCTCTAGGAGGCTGCGCGACTAAGAAATATTTCAACGCCATGCGCCTGTTTGAGATTGGAGATTTTTTATAGAAGTTGTTACTTTCACGGTTCTACCGATCAAGATAAGACCCCCATTTCTCGAAACATCACCGGAGGCCACTAGTATGATTTTGGTTCGTGTCCGTACTGCACCTGATAATTCGCCCCCTGAGGAACTGTATATTTCATCTTCGTTTGCAGCTTCGATGAAAAGACAATCTTTCAAATTTGTATAACTTTTATAACTTGGTACAACATGAAGATATATCGTATAAATATTTAATCCTTTATTCATGTACTATAAATTCTGATACACTTCTCTTTTAGGAAAATTTTCGTTTTCTTTGTAACTTTTTCGTCATATTCATTTACATAAGCTTAAGTACGCTCAATGATACAAATGATATAAAAATATCAAAACTTATTGGAAATATCACAAATATGGCATTTAGTGTGTAATACGTACGATTTTTTACACCATGCGGTACATTTATCCATCATTTGTATTTTATAATTAAAACGTTAATACACGAGAATGATGATATTCCTTAGTACAGGAGCATAAATATGAAGAACCGATATGGAAATATCGAAACTACTCGATCAAGATTGAGAAATTACCTAAAAGATTGCAAACGGGGCACCGAATAGACGGGATACGGGACTTGCGACACATTTTTTGTTTCCCATGTTCTAAGGGTCACCTGACCCCCGTACCATCTTACCATTTTTGTGTCACATGCGACATTATCGATTCGATAGAGTTGCGGTTTGGATATAATGAAAAGAGCAGGGAAACCAAAAAGAAGCAAAAAAATACGAACTGAAAGACCAAAACGATCAAGAAGATCTTGTTTCTATGGATAGATTGCATATCGACCAAGTTGATCAACCTTCGCAAATATATTAAAGCGAAAGCTTAAATCTCGTGTAATGTGTTGCGTGGTTTTCCGTGATATCTTGAATGATATCTTGCACATTACACGATGTCTTGCGATACTTTGCAATTTCTCACGGCACCGCATGACAGTGTATGACAGTGCCACCCATGTGTCGTTTGGTTTGAGGACCACTGTGCGCCCCGCTATTTTAACCGACCGCCTTTCGCGCGCGTAAGAAGGTTTGCTCGCGTGCAGAGATATTCCGGCTGATTTTTAATTCTCAATAACTAAAAAATGAAACCGAAAAATCAATTTTTTTATTCTTATTTTCGTCTTATTTCGGCTTCAACAATCACCCCTTCAATTTCCTGCCACCTGTAGTCAGAACACTTAGTATATATATATATATATATACTAAGTGTAACATATATAAGTGTATATATATATATAAATATATAAAACGGTTTATTAAATATAAAATTTATATGTAACAGAATAATTTGAAGTATTAACGTACACCGCTCTAATCTCTTATATATCTCAAACAGGAATAATTTTGTTTTATTGCACATTCATTAATTCATTAATTTGATAGTATTTTCCTCTTATCTTCCTCTCTTTCATTCCTCGCTCGTATAATACAGATGTACACAAATCTATTTTCTAACAACATATGGGTAATATAAAGAGTGGGGCATTTAAGACAGGTCACCTGAATATTTCGCTTGCTTTTGACGATACAAGAAAATGCATTAGACCGAACTTACTTGATATCGAAGGGCTCATAGTCTGATATTACTAATTTTTTTATAGATGAAACCGTCAATCTGATATGAAGATCAACTCTTCCATTTTAAATGAAATGATATATGGTTTTTATTTACAATCTGGTAGAGTTTTTCAAGGCGAAAAGTTAGCCAAGATCAACTGCAATAGAAAATAAATTGTCTCAGAGCACTCCTCCAATACTTCGAAGATTTACATACAACATGTTATGTATATACTCACTGCTGATACAAGTCTTCAAAATGACGACTGTACACGAATACATTTTTTTAAATAACACCAATGCACTACAATTTGTGCAGGAAAGACATTCGGTAAATTGTTTTAATAGTGTTTGAAACATTTATCACGTAGATACTCCCTCAGTAGGATACACCTCTAATGCACACACTTTATGCCGAGGGGAGGAGATCGTTTTGGATGCATCCTGCGTAGTCTTCTAGCAAGGTTTTCTGAATGTGGATTATTTGCTACATTGCTGGGATAGTTTTTAAGCTTAACATCTGTCAGTTGCATAGATATTTTATTTCCTCTTCTATCGCTTTAATCATAAGATCGCTTCGTATTTGCTCGTTCTTCATGTGTCAACGAGCGTTGGCAATAGTTCTCAGAATAACAGGTTGCAGCGCTCCGTCAGAGTTACATGGCTTTCAGTAGCAGTACCCCATAATGCAATCCCGTAGATTCAAATTGGCTTGATTACCGTTATATAAATAAAAAGCTTATTGCTTGTGCTTAGCTCAGAGTTTCCGCTAGTAAGTTTTAGTTTGAGGTATACTAACATTGTTGAGAGCAACAGGAGGAAGAGTACCTTTTTTTTAAAGTAAAGGTAATATGGTTATAGCACTCATAGTTTGTTTTTATTCTCCATTCACTTAGCCATTGTTCAATTCGCAGCAGCTGTTGCTGCAACAAGTTTTGCCCATAATTGCAGTACCATCTGAAAATGTAAACATTGGGGTTTCAGTAGTAGTAGGAATATCTTCAGCGTATAGAATGTATAGTAATGACCGCACAACACTGCTTTGTGGTATATCAGCTTTAATAAGTTCAATAAGTTGTGTTCAGTATCATCTGCAGATGTAAATATTGGGGTTTCAGTAATAGTAGGAATATCTTCAGCGTATAGAGTGTATAGTAATGACCGCACAACACTGCTTTGTGGTATATCAGCTTTAATAAGTTCAATAAGTTGTGTTCAGTATCATCTGCAGATGTAAATATTGGGGTTTCAGTAATAGTAGGAATATCTTCAGCGTATAGAGTGTATAGTAATGACCGCACAACACTGCTTTGTGGTATACCAGCTTTAATAAGTTCAATAAGTTGTGTTCAGTATCATCTGCAGATGTAAATATTGGGGTTTCAGTAATAGTAGGAATATCTTCAGCGTATAGAGTGTATAGTAATGACCGCACAACACTGCTTTGTGGTATACCAGCTTTAATAAGTTCAATAAGTTCAATAAGTTGTGTTCAGTATCATCTGCAGATGTAAATATTGGGGTATCAGTAATAGTAGGAATATCTTCAGCGTATAGAGTGTATAGTAATGACCGCACAACACTGCTTTGTGGTATACCAGCTTTAATAACTTCAATAAGTTCAATAAGTTGTGTTCAGTATCATCTGCAGATGTAAATATTGGGGTATCAGTAATAGTAGGAATATCTTCAGCGTATAGAGTGTATAGTAATGACCGCACAACACTGTTTTGTGGTATACCAGCTTTAATAAGTTCAATAAGTTCAGTAAGTTGTGTTCAGTATCATCTGCAGATGTAAATATTGGCGTCCCAGTAATAGTAGTAATATCTTCAGTGTATAGCGTGTATCAGTGTAGCATGGATGATAGACGAAATGTTGTAATAGTTGCAATATTGATGACACTACCTGACAAATTTCATTTTTGTCGGTGACAGAGAAAACTCGGTTTTACATGTCAAGTTTGGTCGTTAGCTTTTCTTTCTTTAATTTTCCTCACAAATAAATATCTGGAGATGACAGGTATGGGGATCGAGCTGATTTTACTTTCTGATCGACTAATCCGATGATCTCCTCAGGAGTTTTTTAATACTTCGTGCTGGATAAGCAGTACATCTGCCTTATTGGAACCACGTGGATTGTCGTATGTCCAGTGAAATTTCCTCTAATAATTCTGACAAAACATCTTCTAAGATTCTTTCGTCCTTTGTTTTTAAGTTGTAACTAGCGTGCCATCAATGAAATATGGAGCAGTTATTTTACTATAACCAGTAGTGAATGTTGGTGACGCTTAATTGTTCCATGGTTTGTAAATATAGCCTGATCCGTAGACAACATTTTACTCAAGACCACTTCATCGTCTTGCAGTTTTCGTACGCCCCATTCGCAGAATTGTAAACGTTTCTGAAAATCATTTTCACTTAAGTGAAGTGAAACAGAAAGTAAGGAAGAAGTAACACGTGAAATGTGTTTGACCTGTTTTAAATGGCCCACCCTGTATACTATAGAATGTATCTGTCTGAATTGCATTTTGCGCAGTTCTTGGATTGAAATTATTTGTCAAATAGTAGTATCCAGAAATATTAATATTAATGCTCTTATCGCTTCCCAATATGCAATAATATTTACGAATATTAATATTTGAAAACGCAATTTCAATTACTCATAACGTCTCTTTTATTTTTTATTACTCATATTATTACTCATATTTATATATTTATTATATATAAATACATATATTTATTACTCATACTCAATACGTCATAACTTAATACTACTTATCGATAGTATTTATTTTATTAAGATAATGCTAAAAAGTCTTCTGTTTTATTATAACACAATACGCAATTTATTAGAAGAAATTAAACAGAGTACGTAAAAAGTTCAAATTTTTCATGGATTATGAAATTTTGTTCGAGAATAAGTGGCGAAGTGTACAGTATAATTTTATAATAAATAAATAAATAGATACAGTTTCCGAATTGTTTCAATTATAGAATGTGCAATACGTAAGCATAAGTCTGTGACATATAAACATTTTACTTTTTCATCGAATATCTATTTGCAAAAAAAAAAAAAAAAATCGTACGACATTCAAAATGGCAGGATTTTTTATAACCTAAAGTTGACGAAAGAAGGGAGGCACATTGTAATTTACAATATAAACCTGTATTTTATTGTATTAAATGAGTAGACGTCTAAAACTGATTGTGATGAATATAAATGGCATTTATACGATATTAGTAAATTTACGTTTATATAAACGATAACTTTAAGCAACAATAAGATCAACTTAGTGTATTGATCTTTTAGAAATGCTATAAATATGATCTACAACTAATATCGATCAATAAACAGAATATCGCAAATAAGACAAAACTTAATAAAAATAACGGAATCTTATCTTTTCTTTATATTTGATATGGGTTCAGGTTAGGAGTCATTTTATCTGGTCGCCGTGAGGCGTTAGCTGCCACGGATGCACAATCATAGACAGAATTCGCTGTGTGGTGGCACCATGAGTCAGAGGTCGAGGCGAAGCAGGAGCGACTCATGTTTGTTGTGTACCTCAAGACACACTGGACACTCGAAATTAATAATAGATCACCTCCGGCAAAAACTATGTCGCCGTTGAGAGCAACTGTCGATATCAAGTTGAATTTCTCGGATTTCCCCCTGACCAGTATAAATTAGCGGACACGCTCGCGAGCGAGTTAGTGAGTTAGTTATTTTCAAGCGAGTCAGCTATCAACAGTATTTTCATCACGAGCGTTATCAACAGAGGACTAGCATTTACGTCGCGTATTTATAGCATCCGACTATCCAGTCTACTGTAAACATCTATTTATATATTTAATTTAATTCAAATACAATCGATGGTTACTACAGCAAACCAATGCAGTAACCTATTTAATCACAGGCATATAAAAACCTTCCTGCACCTCACCTATATCCACTACAGCTGTAATGTTACTGTCAGTTTTTTACGAATATCTTGGAAACTAAAACTGAACCGCAGTAACGTGAATAGGGAAAATTGCTCAGAATCATGCCATCGACAACATATTCAGAAATCATTGAAATCGCTCATGAGATCAAACTGTCAAATAATTACCAACAATCCTACCGCATTTTCGTAACGGACAGGAGTTCGAGGATTTCTTTCCTCGTGGATATCGGCACCGACTTATGCGTGTACCCGCATACTCTACATGCGAATACTCTAAAATAAAAATATTAGATTTATTTTCTATTATATTTGATAACAAACTTTGGAATATACTTGTTACGGAAACAAATCGCTTCGCACATCAGACAATGCACGACGAGCGTAAAAGACGGAAAGTGGACGACGCTCGGTATCGTGTTACCTTAGACGAAATAAAGGCCTACTATGCACTGTGTATTTTGATGGGTCAAGTAAAAGATATCGAATATCCAACTGTATAGGACCATAAGAGCAATAGTAGAAATGCTAATATTTAAAAAACAATGCCTTTTAAAAGATTTCGACAAATTTCGAGATTTTTACATTTTTCTAATAATGAAACTGCTGATAGTAATGAGTACTAGTGGTACTAATGGTACTAGTCGAGTCTCACATGACACAACAGTACGGTCGTTGGGTATGCGTAAACTACATTTTCTCCTCCTTACGAAAAGAGAGTCGCCTCTCAAGGGCAAAGGGTTAACACTATCTAATTGGCCTAAAATTTCTGCACCATGCTATTCTAATACGCTTTTGCTGCTTGCAAATGTTTAATAGCTAGTTTTTTACGCCCTGTAATTTGTAATATACTTAGTAATGGGTATGCATCAGCTACTGAGTTTTTGTTCAATGCCCTATACTTGATGACTATTCGCCATCGCTTATTTTCTATTTCTTGAGAACTACCTATCAACAGTTTTTGCAGAAAAAGATTAGAGTCGCAGCAAGACTTAAACGCAAATTGTATATTTCTCCAATGGTTTCATCTGCTGATTAATCCCCTCCCTGTGTTTATGCGAATAGTACGCTTGGCGCAATTTTACGTGTGCAAAATAATCCTACACTAGAATCAGTGACCCTAATCGTTGTACATACGGCTGTGTGTGTCCTAACATTTTGATTCATTAGGTTGGAAAAGGTGTCTCGCGACCTTTCCAAGCAATTTTCCCCTTAGTAAATAAGATATCGGCATCTTCCCAGTCTAGAGCACCCAATAAAGCGCCAAGTAAGGAGATCAAACTAAACGAAGAATGCTCTCGGCACGTATTGTAACAATATTAATGTCTCGTCAAAGAAAAACTCAACAAGATAGACAATAAATGACACGAGAACATAATTTTATAAGTTTGATAATTAGTTATGTCTAGCGCAGCTAGGAAGTCTGGTCAACTACGAACACTGTCAACGCTGGTCAAGTTTCGATCGTTAAAGAGTAGTCAGTAGGAAAAAGTGAACACGCAATTGAAAATTCTTCTGAATTTTCGAACCTGGACTAATTAACAGGCAATGACAGGAGTCGAGTGTGGCGCATCGATTTCTATCCCTGCGTGCCCCTTCAGCCATTTCAGGAACACGCAATGATCTAAACAGTGTGAACGGCTAACACTAGAAATACTGACAGTTAAGACTATTTCTATCAAAAGCAGTCAAAATTACTGGTCTTTAAAATATTTCTAATAATAGAATTTGTTTATATTTATTGATTTAACATCGCCTTACAAAATAAATTCCATGTTATGCGAAGTGCATTTTTGGTAACATTAATACATTTGGGACCATGCTCGCCAAACGAGGGTTTATATTTATTGGTTTAATACATTCTGACAAAAGTTCGTTGGTGCAAAAGGAATTCCATGTTATGTAGAGTGCATTTTTGATGTTATTAATCCATCTGGGACCATCAGGGCTAACGAATGATTTACACATTTATAAAATTGTAAAATTATGTTGTTCTAGTAGGTAACTACTGATGTGATAGTTCTAGTTAGCATCTAGCAATCTAGTGATCGATCCGGAATTTTCCTGATATACATTCTCACATATACACGTAAATATAGAGATCGAATACATTGTTATCCATTTAACTCGGCATCCGCGTTCGCGAGAAGGTTGAGAATGATATAACATCTACTCTTAGTACTACGATGAACTGTAGCGAAGTATCTATAAACTGATGTTAACTCTGTGGTTTAGAGATACGTCTAGCTTCTTACTGATCTAACATAAACAACTTTCGAGTTGAGAAAGGGTCTGATAGAATGCGAACGATTTCATCGTAATTCTTTTTTCACATTTCAAATAACTCTGGCAGTTGAATGGGATTTTAAATAAAAAGAATATTATATTGCAATTAAATTTCAGGTAAGCACAATCCACGATATTGGTTATTACAAAAAACATTGAACTAAATGTGGGAAGAGAAACGCATTTCGAAGGTTCGTGCATGAAATCGTTGGGCGAAAAGACGCTAAGCTCACTTTCTCAGCGATCGTCTTCTCCTTGTTGTGACGTAATATCTAAAGGCCTTCGGCAGCTATCGAACCGTTGTGTGTTTTCGTCTATTTATACTTCTAACAACAGCTTATAGAGGGCGAGCGACGTTTGCTTGCACTAGTAAGCGTACATGTTAGAATATTGTCATTCTCATATGCTCGTGAGCGTGGGTTTCAAATTAAGTGAATATATTCTGTATATATATACTACGCTTTAATAGAGAAACAGGAACTTGTTTCGAATCAACCGTGGGAACCGTGAACTGTGCGTGCGACTATATTTATATAGGCGATCATAAGACGTGTGTGTATAAGCATGACAAGAAAGAGGGAGAGAGAGCTCATATTTCAGGTAGTTTAGAGTTGGGCGGTCAACACATAGAAATTCCAACCTTCTTGTTTTCTTACTTTCTTCGACTTTGACACGTATTCGGTTCAGTAACAAAATTATTGAGTGAAATTATAACGTACAATGTAATATTATTATATTATTTAACACTAGGTTTCCGGGGCCCGTCAATTTGACGGATTTCAAAATTCGAAATGAAATATCTCAAAAACCATAGCAATACCATTTTACATCGTAAATTAATCGTTTCATCTAAAGAATTTATGCACACAATTATTTTTTCCTAGGCTTTCTAATTTTTGAAATCTGTATGTAGTATACCTATCTCTACGAAACCCATCAAATTGACGGGCTAACTGATTTCATAAACAAACCGTTTTTCAAAGGCAGTGTGGGAAAGTTTCAGTGATTGTAGACATTTCCCATTATTATCTCCGCTTATTGTAAGTATTTACAATAGGATAATTGAATTTGGGCACAGTATTTTCTTTTTTTGACCAATCCCCCTTTTCTAGCAATCATGAGTAAATCCAGGAGATATAATAAGATATTGAATAAAATTGTCAACATCAATGAAGATTGTTCTGAGGATACCTCCGAAGAAGATCAATATGAATTAGGCCAAATCGAAGCTGATGTAATGTCAATTCACATCAGAGACCAGGCCACACACCGCGGACAGGATAGCGTCCAGATGTCTACACATCCTTGGCGCGTACCCTCAATAGTCTCAAGTACCCACCAGTGGTCTTGGAATTTTCATAGTCAAAGTCCTTCAGACCAAGCGAGTATCTCTTGTCGAAGATCTCCTTTCACTTCTATCACTTACTACGGTTTAAGACGGAAAAGTTGGTTTTCCTCACGTCAGGTATGTTCCGTTAGCGACTTTCTCACGAGGGCGGCTAAAACCCTCCCTGGTCCACCAACTTTCTTATTATCCAATCAGAAGCGGTGTCTACTGCCCTCACTTCCCTAACCAGAATTATCATCAACAAATCAGATAGCCCCGTGTTCTTAGACACACCCACCCCTAGCTTTTCTCAGACACAGTATCGTCAGTAAAACTTTCTTATTCTGTATCTTTAAAACAGTCAACATATCTTTACCTATCTCTACCCTTATAACAGTCGCGTACTTTTTATTTTATCATCCAACCCTCAAGTTTACGTGACACTGACAGTGAAAGTTCTGAATACACTGAAAGTGGAGAGATAGAAGGATCTTTGGATAGTGAAGAGGAAAACTTGTTGAAAGTCTGTTGTAACAAGAAAAGGATGCGCTTTTTTTTCTAGGCCTGACTCCGAGGATGAAAGGACGAGCATTCCAAGCACATCCCAAAATGTAATGGGTGAAATTGACATTGCAATTGACGGGACACAGCGGATAAAACTGAAAGCAGGCGGATCTAGGGGTAGAACGCTCGTTTGTATAATATTCAAGGATATCGCAGGGCCTACTGGCTATGCTAAGGGAAATATTATCGGGTTGAGTAACTAGTGCTTTCGAATTGATAACTGACACATAATGGAACACATAAAAGATTGCACTGAAACAGAGGCGCATCGAATTTTGAAAAAAGACTGAATAATTACAGTTGCTGAGTTACATAGTTTTCTAGGAATTCTACATGTCCGGGGCGCATATGAAGCGAGATCATTGAAAGATTACAAACAGATAAATTTGCGCTGATATCCGAAATATGGGACAGATTTATAAGTAATAGCCAGGCTTGTTGCAAGCCATATAAAACTATCTCATAGATGAACAATTATTTCCAACGAAAGCCCGATGTAGGTTTACCCAATATATTGTGTGCCTCAAATTTATATAAATCAGAAAACTGCACGCTTACTGTGTATAAAACTAAACCTAACGTAAAAGTCCTCCTTCTACGTACCAAATATACAGGTATACAAGTAGAAGACAATTATAAACGTGTGGCGACACACGAGTCATAGGTCGAGGCAAAGCAGAAGCGATTCGTGTTGTTGTTATGCCGCAAGAAACGGGCACCTGCCGCGACATAAGAAATGATAATACCACGCCTTCGGTAAAAACAATGTCGCCGTAGAGGACAACCGGGATTACAGCTCGACCGGTATATAACAGCGGGCACGCACGCCAACGAGTTAGTTAATCAGCGAGCGAATAAGTGAGCATTGTAGAGCGAGTTACGTTTTGTATTTAAATATAATTCAACTGTTGCCATAACGGTTACTGGGTTCTTCATTTGCTACACGCCCAAACGAAAGACCATACAGATCCAGTATCATAGTATCCTCCACAAACGTGTTCCAGAAACCATTGTTTTTTATAATAAAACAAAGTTTTGTGCGGACGTCGTTGACCAAATGGCACGCAAATATAGTACGAAAGCAGGTAGTTTCAGATGGTCCCTTCAAGTTTTTTTTTTTAATATTTTAGATTTGGCAGCGATAAACGCGTAGATATTATGTAAAGGGTGCGCCGAATCGAAAATATCCAAAAAGGAGTTCATATTTTGCCAAAGATTAGATGCTTTCTATCACTTTCAACGTCAGAAATGCGAGAAGGTTGCCAAGTGGGCTACTGAAAAAAATATAGAAGTAATAATTGTTGTATATATTGCAAATGAAGATCGTATGTGGAAAATGCACGAACAAAATTCAGTATATTTGTGAAAAATGTACTCAATAAATATGATTACTCTATAGCGTTAATATTATTGTTATCATTTCAATTATTGTGATAATTTGAAAAAAAAGACTTTACTTATTAATAATTTATTCAAACGTGAAGCCTAATATTGTTCAATTCAGACTTAATTTGAATAAATCAATTTTTTAAATAAAATGCGTATTTTCGTTTACCCGTCAATTTAACGGGTCCTCGTAGAGATAGGTATATAAAAAATGCCCATAAGGTGTTAATATTATTATACATAGAATATAACAACATAGAATAGTACTGTTATGTTACTTTTACTTGATATATAGAAGTCTGATCCAGATTTCTTTACATGTCCATAAATGATTTGTACGCAAATTTAATGAAAATAGGCTGGTATAGCTGGTTTTAACGTATAGTAAAAGGCTTACATTAAAGATAGAACATTCTATAGATTATCTAGAAAAAGAGATGATCTACAAGGTGTGGAGTCACTAGAGAGAGGTCGCCAGCATACACAACGAAGCCTGAAGTCTTTTCAGCTTAAAACTAAAATACGTCGCCAATCCAACGTATCCGAAATTAATATTGCAAAGTTATTCGTTCGCTGTTGTATGCGAACATAAAACGGACAACTCTAAGTTAAACAAGATAAAATAGTTTACTTTGTCTGATAAAAAATATTAATGATGTTGACCTGATAACGGTAATACAAAACTACGTATCACCGTAAAGCATGTCGTTAAACTTCTACTAGAAAAAGACATAAAGATCAATACCTCAAATAATCTAGTTAATAAACTTGGTTATAGCAATGCTAATAAAGTCGCATGCTCGCTCGAGACATTTGCGCAGCAGACATAACCATAGCCGTATCCACAAGAAGCAACCGATATTATTGTCAGGCTTGGGAATTTCACGTTTTGGAAGTAATATGATACTTTCTCAGTTAAGAGATTAAGTTAGGGTCGGTAACTTTCCGCAGGACGAGGAGTCCCCCTACCCTGGCGCGGGCCGCGAGCGGAGGCGTGGTTTGTCCGTGATGGCGGCACAGTAGCGACGACGTCAGGGTATGGCACTTAACGGCACCGTCAGTGGTTGTGGGTGTCTAGACTGGGTGTGGCATTCGGCCTCCTCCAGGAAGCAAATTTAGCTTGTCTGGAAGAAGGGCCCCTCCCTAAAGAGGGGCAATGGCGTGGGATGGCACCGATGGTGACCTTCAGAATTCTCGGAATCTCCCCGTCATGTCCAAAGAAGGTCACCGTGACGGTTTTAGTTAGTAAAATTCCTGCACTATTCCGTTTCCGCCTTCGAGGTATCTTTTGAAGATTTATCTTACGTAATAAAAAAAAAAGGATAGTAATAAGAAGAAAAGAGAGAAGAGTAGAAGATAGTAAAATATAGGGGGGATATAGCGAAATATAATATATTAAATTTAACAATAAAATAATATAATATAAGCAATATACTGGCAACATAAAACATAAATGGCGTATAGTCCTAACATAAAGAAATAACAGGATGAAAGAAAATACGTAGAATAGCATTGTGGAATGCGAGAAGTAAGAAAGACAATATGATAACCTAGATAGGTTGTATAGGGATATGAGATTATGGTAATAACACAGATAAGGTTAACGAAAGAGGAAGATACAAATGTAAAAGAGAAATATAAATGTAAGAAAGATAAAAATAAATGTAAGATATGTAAGGGTTAAATACCAAATGTTGCCATAATTTTATATAACATAGAGACAGAATACATAATGGGGTGCAAATGTAACAGAGTGGATAAGAGGGGAGGTAGATGTATAAGTTTAGATAGACATAAGGAAGAAGACAATAAGGTGATAACGCCATAAGACTGATAGAATGTAAAAAGCATGCCGAAAGGCGCAGACTAAGTAATAATAATATTGTGCCCTATCGCTCACGTAAACAATATACATCGAGTACCAACAGCACGAATTCATCCATCAGCTCATGAAATAGTCACTTTCCAGAACATTACCGAAAATAAAGATAACGGGATCATTCAAATCAGGCGACCCACCAGAGCCATACGCTTCAACGGAGCAAAGCGAATCTAAGAAGGGGGGAATGTTACACGCTCAAGAAATATCACAGTGATAGGATTAGGCTGTAGACATCCTGCATACCACAGCCATCGAAACAATAACCAAATAGTAACGGAAAAGGCGCCTCTGAAATACATCAGACGATAACTGCTTCAGAGGGACTAAAACTTTAATATAAAAACTCTCTAAAATAAGCGTTCGCCCAAGTCTGTTAAAAACATTTTGACCCAGTCCCAAGCTAATACCAAAGTCATTTTAAATCATTCTGTTGTAACAATTTGAATCGCCACTCTGTTGGATGTTTACAATAAATTCCAGGATCATATACAAAGTTCAATTTCTTCACCTTATTCGTGAAACGTTCGAACTGCGATGCGAGGAAATCACTACCGATCTGTTGGTATCGTGTTTGTTATGTCTCTGACGTAACAACAGCATATGGATCCCAGTATTGGTTGCCAATCGGCACGTAGCGTTGCGAACAATGACAAAAATTCAGAAAACTGAAGTGCATAAATTCTTACATCGTAAAATGTTATTTAAAATTATGTGTTTAAATGTTATTTAAAAAGGGTTAACGAAAGAGGAAGATACAAATGTAAGAGAGAAATATAAATGTAAGAAAGATAAATATAAATGTAAGATATGTAAGGGTGCAATACAATAGAGCGAATTGAAGAAAAGGACGTCGTCTCTGCCTCTTAATTAGTGAGAATATATAATGTAAAAGCCATATGGATTGGAGTTAGATTGGGGTTAGGTTGGGATTAAGTTTGTCAACACCCGTTGGGCGCACTGGATACAATGTACAAAATACCGTATAGCTATGTCGTACCGTCACGTATCGGTACTTTTGCCTAAACCACCCCTTAACCGACATTCAGTGTTTATTATGAATAAAATGTATATGCAACATATCCATTACTCTTAGTCAATAAACGTTATATATAAAAAAAAACACCGAACTGCTCTGTTTTTGCGACCAGGTTTTCAGGACAGAGATAGGAAGAAAAAAAAAACAACAACCGTATATAAGCACCGCTCTGCAGCGTCTTAAATCCAAATACAAATTGCAACGCTAAAAAAATATATATATATAAAATACTGTATGGCTATGTCGTACCGTCACGTATCGGTACTTTTGCCTAAACCACCCCTTAACCGATATTTATTGTTTATTTTGAATAACATACAAATGTAATACTTATTGTCTTGGTTAAATAAACGTCATAAAAAGAAACTCGTTTCCGTCAGATCACGAAAGCTAAGCAGCAGCGGGCACGGGGGGGACAAGGATTGGTGCCGCTCCGTGTGGGTGTTGGCGAAGAGACGCGCTGGGGCTGCTGCGTTCCCCCGAAAACAGGAGGAAGACCCTGAGGCGCTGGCGGCTCAAGCAGACTAGGATGTCAAGCAGACTGGGGAATGCCTCCCTTCAACCAACAGGGAGATAGACGACGAGGATGCACCCCCGGAAGAATTCGCAAGAGAACCCGGGTGCACCTCCAAAGCGTCAGGAGGACAGCCGTGGGGTTTTAGTCGGTAAGAGTCCGACACTACTCTGCTGTAATCAGCAGCAGCAGAGTGTCCATAAGGATTTCCCCACGTTCAAAAAAAAGAAAGGTTGAGGTTAAGTCCTGTTTTGGTATCATGGCCACCCTCGACCGGGATCCAAGGAGCTTGCCATATAAGAGGGTCATATCTAGGATGAGAAGGAGTAAGCCGAACGTCAATCTTGAAAGGGAGCAAGTCGTTAAGCATCATTGCGAATCTCTTTTCATTAAAGGACACGGGCGTTTCGGATGAAGAGGAAATAGAGGACAACAGCGGTGGGACCCCCGGAACAGGGGACACGATTATGGACGATATATGGCCGTCTAGCTACACGTGAGTCATAGGTCGAGGTGAAGCGAGAGCGACTCATGTTGTTGTGCCTCGGAACATGTCGGAGGACACCGGCCTCGACACACAAAAATTAACGATAGCACATCTCCGGGCAAAAACAGTGTCGTCGTAGAGGGCACCCATCGTTTTTAGATAAGTTCGAATTTTCTGACTCCCTCCCGACCAGTATAAATAACCGGACACGATCGTAATTATCATTATCGACATATTACCGAGCTATCATCCGAGTCTTTATTTGCGAAATATACGAGTCTTAGTATTATCCGCGAGCATTTAGTATATTACGCGATGACGTTTGTGCTACGTCTATCGACGGCATTTATAATTTATTTATAATTTACAATTTATTTATAACTATATATAATTGTAAATTATAAATAAATTATAAATGCCGAATATATATAGTTATAAATAATTCTATTTATTACGAATACACTTGACGGTTTCTACAACAATATAACTATAGTCATTGCAATCCAAGAACCTCATACTCCTCATAATCCGCTACAGACGATTTAAGAGAAGCGGTTGGTCAGCTGAACGTAAATAACCTGCTTGCCATGATAAACTCCATTTATGAGATGGAAAGAGTATCAGCTAAATGGAAAGTGGTCCAGTTGATCTTACTGAACAAACCTGGAAAGGATCCCAGGTTTGCTTCGTCGTACCGACCAATCAGTATGGTACCGACAAGGAACAAGATCTGGGAGAATACGTGCAAGTTGGCCATTGAAGAAGGCCGAAACCAATTTGGGTTCCGCAAGAGGAAAGGTACCATCGATGCCATATCGCGAGTCTGCAAGTTTACCGATACTTGCAGAAAGAAGGGCCCAGTCTGCGTCATGATGTGCATCGATATTAAAAGTACGTTTAATACCTTGCGCTGGGAGGTAATTTTGAAGAAAACAAGGCGTAGGAATCTCTCTTACAAATGAACGAGGGTTCTCGCGGACTATCTGAAGGATCGTTTCGTAGTTTTCAACAACCCGAGTGGGCCGATCATAAGAAAAATCTTTGCTGGAGTTTCTCAGGGCCCAGTGGTGGACCCACTATTGTTACGGAATTATGTCAATTTGAGAGCTATTACATTTGGTGGACTTGAATAAAAAGGAAAAGTGTGGAGGGCACTTTGAATGTCCACATGAAGACGATCATCAATTGGTGTGTAAATTCGGATCTACAAGTAGCACAGAAAAAAACTGAAATGTTACTATTAATGAGAATGAGAGTTTCCACAATTTTTAACATAACCCTGGCAGGGAAGGTGCTTAATCACACGCTGCTATACGCCTCCTCGGTGTGGGTAGATGCGCTAAGTGAGGCTAAGATAGTGAAAGAACTCTTATAAGGCTCAGAGAAGTGCCTTGACAAGTACCTTGACGGCCTACAGGACAGTTCCACATGCGGCGCTGTGCGTGCTGACGGGGACCATGCCCATTCATATCAGGGCGCGGTGGCGTGGGTGAATGTTCGAGATCAAGAAACTAGTTGGACCAGATCTCGAGGATCCGGGGGTGTTTTTCAATCAGCTTGAGCTGTATGAAGAGGAAGTGGGTGGAGGAGTGGAGAAGGGAAATGGCCCATGTACAACGCCAAAAATTGGACGAGGAGGCTGATTTAGGATGCACCTTTCGGAAGAGGAAGAGAAGCATCGACCATTTCACCATGAGTTGTTGACTGAGCCTTGGTATCTTCAATAATTACAGGGTCAGGATCAATAAGGAAGCTGTCGATAAATGTTGGGACTGTGACGCGAGCCCGGATGACGCCGAGCATGTCTTATTGAGGTGTCCGAGATAGACAGTTCAACGCATCACGCTAGAAAACATGGCGGGCGACATCTTTACAGCGGACAACATAATCGCACTGGTCTCGGTCAACGACCATATCTGGGGGCAGTTCCGGGTTTTTTGCAGGATGGTAATGAAGTTCAGGCAAACCCAGGAAATAGCCAAAAATCGTGTTAGAAGAAGAGAAATGTGACCGCATGATGCAATCACTGATAAGATTGTGGGTAGTATGGATTTAAAAGGAGTTAATGCGTCGATTGGAGTCTCGCTGAACTAATGCTTATTTAGCGGTGCCGACGAGACCCTGCGCTCTACGAAGGCTTAGAAGAGGAGGGGTTTTTAGTGGGCATGGCGACACCACCTGCTGAGTCCCATATAACCTGATGACATGGGTCATTGGGGTATGCGTAACGCATTTCCCCCTCCTCGGGAAAAAAAAAGATTGAGTTTAAGCGAGATAGGTGCCTGTCAAGACAAAAATAATGACGATCTTCATAAGAGGGATAAATGAGGGGATTAAGGGGGGGTAAGGTTAATTCGTACAAAAAAAGGCATGTTTTTGTGAATTTTTTGTGACGACACAATTAAAATCTCTTCATTAAAACCAATAGTACATTAAAGTATGAAATTCGAAGAATAATGTATAAAATTTTCACGAAGAAATATTAAAAAATACGGCAATAGCAGCAATTCATAACTTGGTGCTGGATCATCTGAAATCAAAAAATCAAAGTTCATTCGTTACATTAATAGTTTTCCCCAGGTAACGCTGGGAGGGTTTTTCGAAATTTCAATTTTTCATTTTTTTTTGGAACACTTTGAAGGGGAAAAAGGGAAAAAATCGCGTTTTTCAAAAGTGTTCCAAAAAAGTGAAAAATTGAAATCTCGAAAAACCCTCACAGCGTTACCTGGGGAAAACTATTATTTAACGAATGAACTTTGATTTTTTGATTTTAGATGATTCAGCACCAATTTATGAGGGGCACCGCAATTCTACTTTTTTCCGAGACACGTCCGAATAATTGCTGCCATTGCCGTATTTTTTAATATTTCTTCGTGAAAACTTTATAAAATATTCGTCGAATGTCATACTTTAATGTACTATTGGTTTTAATAATGAGATTTTAACTGTATCGTCACAAAAAATTCACAAAGACATGCCTTTTTTTGTACGAATTAACCTTACCTCCCCCCCCCCCCCTCTTAATTATTGGCATACAGGGAACCAAACAAATGAGAAAAAATATTAAAAAATAATGGGATAAATAGGGAAACAATATATTTTGGAGGTTTAAAATTTTAAACTCACAATCAAGGATGTGGAACTGCGGAAGAAACGATGCAAATATAATAATAGGATATGTTAGGGGATCGAGACCTGTACGTAATAAATGACGAAACCACCTCATGTGTGTGATTAGAAGAGTATACAGACCATCGAATATTGACCTGTTTATTGGACCTATAATATAATAGTGGAGAGATGCGGAATCGCGGAGGGGGATAAGACGATAGGGTCACCGTACCCATCAGGTGATACTCTTAACTAGCTAACTACGTTCGTAATGTTTAACGTACGTAAAAATTTTATTTCGGCGCGGTTGACGTGTGTACAAATTTTAGTATAAAGTAATAAAAATGACAGTTAGTAGTATGTTTCTTGTATACTTTCAGTAAACCTATTATATATTTCACGCGTACGGGGAAGACCAAGATAGCGGTTTTCGAAAAAAGAAAGAACAAGAGGAGACAAAGAAAATGGAAATGGGGAGAGCGGAGAATTAGAAGAAGTGGCCGAGATAAAATACCTAGGGTACAATACTACAGAAAAACGGCAGTGATGAGAAACACATACAAGATAAAAAAGAGAGGGCAACAATAGCAATGAAGAAAACATGAAGCGTGGGAGAAAGAATTTTCAAACAGGGCTACAAGAGAAGAATGAAGATGTTTGGAGCACTAGTAGAGAGTGTGGCGCTGTTTGGGGCAGAGGTACGGGGCTGGAACAAGGAAGAAAGCATGGATACAAAGAAGATATGTGAAATGGATCTTAAGTTCAAATATGACAACACAGAATTATATATTCATAGAAGAATGCAAGCTAACAGAAATGAAAGAAAAAGCATTAAGAAGAGCAGAAAGGGATGAAAGAAAGAGAAAGAAGACCGGAAGAGGTGAGAAATAGAGGTATACAGATGGAAGTAAGAGAAGAGCAAGAAAAAATGACAGTAGACCAAATTATAGAAGAAAGGAGAATAAGAGAAGCAGAAGAGAGGGGGGAAAGGATAAGGGAGTCAAAATATAATAAACATTATAGAAAAATCGCCAAAGAAGAGTTAACAAAATACTTAGAAGGGAGGATGAAGTGGAAGGACAAGAAAATATTAGCAAGATTCAGATGTGGAAACGAAACCAAAGCAAGGAAATACTGGAAAGAAGAGGGAGAAAAAAGATGCGGGCTATGTAAAAGGAAAGAAGAAGACCTGAGACACGTAATAGAAGAATGCGAAATAACGGCAGGACTAAAGGAAACAGAAAAAATACTAAAGGCGGGTGAAGGAATAATGGAATTGAAAACAATAATGAAGAAGTGAAGGGCAATACAATACGGGGAGGAACGGCAATAAGGAAGCACAGCAAGGAGGCAAAAGCCCAAAAGTTGCCATAGTTTTAGAGACAATATAATGGAGTGCAATATAACAGAGTGGACAAGAGGGGAGGTAGATATATAAGAAAAGAGAGATAGATAAGGAAAAGAGTTTAGATAGATATAAAAGAGAGAATGCAATAAAGTGATAACGCCATAAGACTGATAGAATGTAAAAAGCATGCCGAAAGGCGCAGACTAAGTAATAATAACATTGTGCCCTACCGCTCACGTAAACAATATACATCGAGTACCAACAGCACGAATTCATCCATCAGCCCATGAGACAGTCACTTTCCAGAACATTACCGAAAATAAAGATAACGGGATCATTCAAATCAGGCGACCCACCAGAGCCATACGCTTCAACGGAGCAAAGCGAATCTAAGAAGGGGGAAATGTCACACGCTCAAGAAATATCACAGTGATAGGATGATAGGATGGCTGTAGACATCCTGCATACCACAGCCATCGAAACAATAACCAAATAGTAACGGAAAAGGCGCCTCTGAGATACATCAGACGATAACCCCTCTAGAGGGACTAAAACCTCAGTATAAAAACTCTCCAAAATAAGAGCTCGCCCCAGTCTGTTAAAACATTTTGACCTAGTCTCTTGTAACACTTTGAATCATTCTATTGTAACTTTAAACCGCCACTCTATTGGATAATAAATTCTATTATCATATATAAAATTCAATTTCTTCACCTTATTCGTGAAACGTTCGAACTGCGATGCAAGGAAATCACAGGCAATGTATGGGTATCGTAATTTGTTGTGCCTCCGACGTGATAAAATTTGGCGATCCTTGCCAGGATCCATTCAACGCATCAAAAGGAAACTCCAACGAGAACTCTACGGATTCTACAGCGAGGGACCACGGTCGCCTACTTGATCAAAAGAAGGATCTATAAAGAATCTCGGTAAGCTGTCTTTTGTACAATATCGAAACAGTAAACCAGAAATACGTTCTGAAGATAGTGACACTTCTTCTGAAAGTATCGCATCAAGATGAATCCAACTGGTATAAGTGCAGCAAAGCAAAAGGAACTAATCGCTACTAGTCTCGAACAACTTCAGAGTCTATCTCACGAGTTTAGAAACTCTAAAAGTAATACTGATCAAAACATTGATAAAATAAAAGAATTTGCGCAAACTAGTAATAGAAACCGGACCAAGGAAATACGACCTTGCAAAAATTATGGGGGTGAAATACGATACTGAAGCCGACCAGCCACGGATGAGTATCTAGGTAGAAACCGGCGCCGATAACATGACTGACAACGAAACCGACGGACCAACACTTTACAAAGACCACGAATTAGTCAGTCACGTCACGACTAGACAAAGAAACGACTGCGGCGAAGAACAAAGTCTGTCAGCAGGAAAGGTCATACGTATTATTGAGACACTCGGGGTCAAGACGACGTAGGTGTTGAAGATTTTATTCTATCCCCAAAGGTCCGCAAAGCAAGAGCCAGGTGCAAGGCAAGTGCAATAGTTAGTTCCTATTAGATCTTACACTTACGGAACAGATAACTGATAACGCGAAAAGGAATATAAGATCCTTAAAAATTAACTCCTTTAAAAACCTATTTTCATGTTTAAGACAAAACGTGTCAGCATCAACCACTGTTAGCAATTGCAGGGATAAATTGAGAAGTTTAAAACAAGGAATGACAGAAAGCGTACAATCTTTCAACTCTAGATTCTGACAACAACTTAACGAATAAATTACGCAGTCCAAAACGAAAACAGCACGCCGATTGAACGACGCGTAGCCATGGATATTGAAAAGCGCGAAGCACTAAAAACGTAACTACTTAATTTGCAACACGAAATAGGACAGATAGTAGTAGCTAGAAATCTGAAAAACCTGAACCTCGCCCAACAATTAGCAGTCAATAAAGAACAATGGTTAGAAGAAGCAAATCGTGTTGCCTGCCGCGCAAAGAATCATTCTAATAACACTACGCCCAAGGACCAAAGGACGCAGAAAAAATACTAAACGAAACTGGAGAAGGACCAATAGAATTGAAAACAATAATGGAGAAGAGAGGGGCAATATAAGACGGGGAAGAACGACAATTAGGAAGTTTAGCAAGGAGGCAAAAGCCCAAAAGTTGCCATAATTTTATATAACATAGAGACAGAATAAGTTTAGATAGACATAAGGGAGAAGGCAATAAGGTGATAACGCCATAAGACTGATAGAATGTAAAAAGCATGCCGAAAGGCGCAGACTAAGTAATAATAACATTTTGTGCCCTACCGCTCACGTAAACAATATACATCGAGTACCAACAGCACGAATTCATCCATCAGCCCATGAGACAGTCACTTTCCAGAACATTACCGAAAATAAAGATAACGGGATCATTCAAATCAGGCGACCCACCAGAGCCATACGCTTCAACGGAGCAAAGCGAATCTAAGAAGGGGGGAATGTTACACGCTCAAGAAATATCACAGTGATAGGATAGGCTCTAGTAGACATCCTGCATACCACAGCCATCGAAACAATAACCAAATAGTAACGGAAAAGGCGCCTCTGACATACATCAGACGATAACTGCTCCAGAGGGACTAAAACTTTAATATAAAAACTCTCTAAAATAAGCGTTCGCCCAAGTCTGTTAAAATATTTTGACCCAGTCCTTTTATGACGCTTTAAATCGTTCTGTTCTAACAATTTGAATCGCCACTCTGTTGGATGTATATAATAAATTCCATTATCATATACGAAGTTCAATTTCTTCACCTTATTCGTGAAACGTTCGAACTGCGATGCGAGGAAATCACTACCGATCTATTGGTATCGTGTTTGTTATGTCTCTGACGTGACAACAGCATATGCATCCAGTATTGGTTGCCAATCGGCACGTAGCGTTGCGAACAATGGAAAAAATTCAGAAAAGTGAAGTGCATGATTCATAAATTTTTACATCGTAAAATGTTATTTAAAAGAACATAGATTTTAATACTATTTTATAATTTTTGCTGAATTTTCGAATTTGTTATAAAAAATGATGCTAGAAATTTATTGTAATTTTCGGTGAACTTCTTTAAACACGTATCATTACATGAATATTTATGTATTTCATTTGATTTTTATAAATTGTGTATAGTATTATTATGTCTTTGAAACTGATAAATAATTTTTGTATAATATTAACAATTTGTCCCAATTGTTTATCATAAATGTTTATCAGCTTTAAATTAAATTTTAAGAAAGGTGCAAAAAGGTACCCCCGAAATTTTGTGTATATTAATTTGGGGCACATTAAACTTTGTGGTTATGTTGAATTTAAGTGCACAAATCTGCATAAATTGGAAAAGAATATATTGAAATCATTCGCGTTCTCTGCGTCGAGATCTTTGGCGTAGTCTTTTAAGTCGCCACTCATGCTTTTACGAAGCGATAAGGCGTATGTTATTCTAAACATTCGATTCCTTAATTCTTGGTTGCTGATACGATATCTCCCATCGCTTCCACCGCAAATATCCCCTTCAGTTTTAAAAGAATAGTTAAACACGTTATTTTTCCTAAATTCATTTTTGGTAGAGTATTTATATTTATTCTGTAGTATTTATTATATAGTACATATAATATAGTATTTGAGGTGTGGTAGTAGCCATGATAGTGTAGTTTGTAAGTTTCCTTAGTTTGTAGTTGCTGCTGTGGATGTAGATGTCACTGTTGGGGTACTGCAGAGGAAAACTATGATGGAGTGTCTTTAGATGCGAGATCACCGGATTCCTTAAGGAAAGCCTTAGTTCGGAAAGTGAGGAAAATTAAACGTGATTGTTAATTGGTTAATTTTTGTATAGGGACTGCTAAGAGAAAGACTTTTTGTCCTTTTGAAGAGCCTAGCTAAACAAATCCCAAGATTTATAACAGGTCCTTGGGCTAGCTGAAAATATTTCGTGAAGATGTAATGACATCTGACAATCATCTTATCCTTAAGAATAGAGTATTTGTGTAGCAAGCCACGGGACAGAAACCATTGAAAAGTTTACCGCTACATATTTTTTAATATTGTGGTGACACATGAGTCAGAGGTCGAGGCGAAGCAGGAGCGACTCATGTTTGTTGTGTACCTCAAGACACACTCGACACTCGAAATTAATAATAGAACACCTCCGGCAAAAACAATGTCGCCGTTAAGAGCAACCGTCGATATCAAGTTGAATTTGAATTTTTCAGATTTCCCCCCGACCAGTATAAATTAGCGGACACGTTCGCGAGCGAGTTAGTTATTACTAGCGAGTCAGTTATCTACAGTTATCTTTAGCACGAGCGTTAGCATTTACCTAGCATTTACGTCGCGTATTTATTGTATCCGACTATCCAGTCTAGCGTAATCAACTATTTATATATTTTATATATTTATATATTTAATTTATTCCGAATATATTTGACGGTTGCTACAGCAATCTAACGGAGTCATTAATTTTATCACACATAAAAACCTTCCTACACCTCTCTATCCGCTACGATATTATCTGTTATTGTATATTGTGATACATGTATTATATATTAATTTTTAATTTGTACGTGTGATTATAAGAAAAACATAAGTTATCAATCTGTTGTAAGTATTACTGTGAAACAAACATCGATGAAATGACTGAAAAAAAAGCCGTGAATTAAAAATTATGTATAGGACAGTATATACATTGTATCATGTATTTATTTTTATCTATCTATCTTTTTCTATCTTTTAACTGTAATTATCATAGGCCAGTGTCACTTTAGTACATATAGGTAATGCTTTGAAGTATGGAAATGTTCCACAAACAAAATTATTGCCATATGAGCATTTATTGAGGAAAGTTTAAATTTGACTGAGTCTCTTGATCGGATTAAATATATTAATTAAAAATATTAAAGAAACATCGAATTTTATTCATTCCAAAATTAAGAAAAGATACAACGAAATTCAACATGGCTTCCATAAAAATTTTTATTAAGCAAATTTATTATAATATATCTTAACATAATTCAAGCTAGACCAAGTAAGGATGCAATATCAACAAAAGCTTATCCCAGAATGTGCGAATAAAACCAGAAAACTTAAAATAGAGTGTTATGGAATTAATAAAACCGTATTTTAAGTTTTCTAAATTTTCTCCCAATAACTTTGATCCGTCGAAGAATAGAATTTTGTAACTAAATTAGCAAATGAAGTGAAAAGCCCTACGATTAAAAGCGTTTCTCTCGTGCAAACGAAATTTTACGTAACGCAGTTAATTCGCTGCATTCTCAAACTTTCCCTACCTACTACGTCACCAAAAAATATAAAATATTAATAGAACTTCAGGTATAAGCAAAAGTTCACAGATAGTTCTGCAAGTGATGAATTTATGCCTATATCCACTATTCTTCCGCTACACATGATAATAAATGATAATAAAAATATTATCTGAGTAAATGAAATACTTTACATATGAAATATCTCTACATTATTGTGTAGACCAATCAAACTTATATTTGTTAAAGAATTACCAGAATTAGTAAAATAAGAATATAACGTATTGTACGTACAATGCCTACGTATGCTACGTGTCGCCCTATGCCACCAGTCGATTTATGGAAGAAACTCACTCAAAACGAAGAACACAAGTTCAAGGACTGGTCCCCATTACGCAATAACTTAGTGCCGGTTGGAACTACCCCAACACTCAATCTCTTAGAATATAGAACTAAAGTTGAAAGATTAAATACGGTGGGGGTGTAGATTATTTCAGACATGGCATTTCCGAATCTCGACAATATGTCATCACGTATTAAGTGGTGCCCAGAGCTCGTCGTACGCGTAAATAACATTTTGAAAAGGATGGAATCATTCCATAAAATGATTAATAGACGCCTAGAGCCCGGTAAGGTGGCTAACTGTGCTAGCCACAGGAAAAAAACGTAGATGCCAACAGCTCAGGAATCAACACACACGGTGTTTGTTATGTAGAGCCAAATAATGAGATCGGTCAATATCAAATTTGACTCTCAGCAATGTTGACTTTCAAAAAGTACGTTACATTTGTGATGTCATGCTGAAGAATTAAATAAAGCTACTGTTGCTAACAAGACACAAGATGAAAAAAAAGGACAAATACGGGTCATCATCTCTTCACCTTTGGATAGAATGTTTTGAAAACATACTTCGCATACCCTTCAGGTTACCGTTTAATACATGGCATGTAAGAAGTGACAACCACAAAAGTCTTCATCAAAACAAAAGAAGAATACAAATATAGTTCAGAGGACAAATGAGCTTACTCTAGTCAGCATGCCAAAACAACGGTTTAGATGTACAAATAACGCGAATACCGGCGCAGATCTTTTAATAACCCTACAATATATTCATAATAAGTATAAATTAGGAGCTGATATTTAAACTTCACTTATTTCAATGTTATATCATGTAGAAAAAGGATAAATAGTATCGAATAAAGAAAAATAATGAAGAAACAAATAGCTTATATGTATTACATTATAGTTGATATATTATGCCGATAACAAGGTATAAATTATTATCTCAGTAGGCATTGTATCGAATTCAGTAGTTCCTATTACGGAAAATTATCAGTAGAAGCTCTGAAAACACAACATAGAAACAAAATATATTCGTAAGCATTATACCCGTAAAATGCCTAGGAAAAATTATAATAAAGATTTATTAAATTGGCTCATTATTGACATGCAATTATAGTAAAATATAAAAATAGCACAGAAAAATGAAAGAAACAAGAGCACGAAAATATATTATTTTTCAATATAATTAATTCCTGATTAAAATAAGACCAAACACATTATTATTATAAAATTCGAGTTATGTTGATTGCGCTTATGAATTTTCCATCATTGTACTTATCCTTGTGCAATATCTAGCAACTGTGCAAAAATTCTTCTAACTGAAAAGATAAAACAGCAACATCACGTCACATATATTATTCGCGACCTATCAACTATTGAAATTATTCTTAAAATGAAATTTAGGTTTTATTATAACAAAAATATTATTCCAGAGATAGTAAATTTAATGTTAAATCTAAAAAGCTATTATATATAAAGAATAAATTGCATTATTTCACTAATCCATTATCATTTCAAACGAAAGATAATGACTTCCTTCTCTTAAATAAAGTATAATAAGCAATCAATGTCATGTTTTCAGGCAATTAAGTTTAATTATTGCGCAATTTTGTTTTTCTCATATTTATTTATCTTGTATAGAAAAGTATGAACTTCTTCGTCGAAGCATATAATGAAATAGGTTCTTTCCTACGGTAAAAGCACCGTTTTTCAATGAATCATTTATTGTGTTCTGCCAAAGTGAAACAGTGTAAATTTGCCCTAAGTACATATATTCGTCTTTTGCAAGAGCATACCGTCGCACAACGTACGGTTTAAAATTGCTAAGAATTAGCTTGGCAATCAAAATCACTAGAGGGAACAATAACATTATAGAAAGACCACTTTCCGTAATGCAAATCAAGAAATGCTCTTACCTGTAACTGTACGGTGTGTGCATGTCTTCAAACGTACCTCAGGTAACTTCTTTCATCGGGTTTTTAGCCGCTGTTCTCACGACGTTCAATAATCTATCACAATGTACGTTAAGCACTGGTGAAACACATCGCGGACGAATATTTCTATTCCTTCGACTGTTCGGCGGCTACCTGGCATAGTGCGCGTTCGCAACTGAAACCAGTATATTACCTCTAGTGCCCCCACTTATCGCGTTCCTTCGGTTCCCATCCGAAAATCAACGAAAATCAACGATTTTCTATCTAATTTTGGGCCGCAGAGGAAGCGCGTCCGGTGTCTCCTCTAGTGGCGCTCGCTGACATTATCGAACCTCATCAAGCGCCTGTGATACTTCGTTACAAGAATAAGCTTATATCACAGATCATAGAGCATAGATCTTGCATTTTATGGGACTTCGTACCTCATGTTCTAAAATATTAATCGTATAACAAATCAGAGTATATTGTACGCCCTCTGCGATTTACAGCGGTGAGCGTAGGAATTGTATTCAATCTAACTAGTAAAGTTGGTACAGTCACAAACGAATGTGGTAATGTTACCAGGAATAAAAATTTGCGTTAAAAATACCCCTCTGGTATTACATTGTTACATTGTATTACATTCTGGTGTTACATTGCATTTTAGAATATTTAAAGATTTGATTAATAGCAGTTAAATTTTCGTATAAAATAAGTTCAATCATAGATAAGTAACACCTAAAAATACTGTAATCGGACGCCTCCAGTATTTACAAAGTTTAATTATCATTCTCACAATTTTTAATTAATGCGAGTGTCCGATTATGGTATTTTTAAACGTTACTTATCTATAAATTTGGTAATTATATCAATTACATAAAAATATCTGAATGTGTGTCTTATATTTGTGAGTAAAACACGTTATTTTATCTCCTTTATTGTTTTAGTTTTGAGTAATAGCCGGGTGCCACTTCTTTTTTAATATTTATTTTCATCAATCAATAATTTCAGACCTCCTATTCTTGTTAGATTGTATGTCTGTAAAGATAATTTTGTTTGACATCCAAGTATATGCGATTAATTTTTTTGAGTCGCTTTATATGGTGATCAATATATTTTTTAAGTCGTACTGTGGAACAATCAGGACAATTGTGTACACTCTTATTTCCTCTCTCGTGTAAGCAACTACAAAGAGTTCGTCATAAATGTAGAAAATTTAATCATCAAATACATCGACATGTCTTTACTTCAAAATGGTAAGAATCTTATATTTGTTCGTTATATTTGCTATATTTAGCTATGGCGATTTGTCGTTTTTCTATGTGAATAGATGATTATTAGTGTTCAATCAAAGTTACTTACATCAAGAAGCGCAAATCGCGTATTACTGGTATAAAATTCTTTTTCTTTTCACTCTCTTTGTACTTTTTCCTTGATAATCTAAATGCTATATTTTTTCTTTCTTTTTCTTTTCTTTGATACATCGAAATATGATCATTAACAAAATATAATTCGATAAAAAGCGTTTAATTTTATACTTATAATAATTTCACGATATTTTATTTTTATTTAGTTCGTCTAAAGTATATTAGCTCACACGTATTTAGTTTTTCTGGGTATTTTCGCGTTCAGTCTAACTCTTATTTTTTTGCTTCGAACATAATATCCAACTGTTAAAAACATATATTTTATTGACCTACCAGCGAACTTTCGCATTACTCTATTTCTCTATTACTATTCTATTCTGTTTACGAAAATCGTAGCTGATATTGTTTTGCGGCAGCTATCCTTTTCTGGCTACGTTTTCGGTCTCATTTTCCCACTTCATTTGATTTACGTACGTTGCTGTTTACTAATTTATCATAATCTATTATTAAATTACCTTTCTCCTTTCAATTATTTTTTTATAGCCACATTTACTGGTAGGTCGTACAATAAATTTTCAGAAGCAACTTAACCTCAATTGCTTCATTTTGATATAATGTGTTCTTTTTATACATTTATTTTAATGCTTTAGTCTTCTTTTGTGAATGTCATTATTTGATTGCAAGGAAAAACTGGAGACATTAGAGAAATATCACGAAATTCGAAAGCATGTCACGGTGCTTGATGGTTAATACGATTGCTTTTCACACAGATATGGTAACATTTGCTTTATTCTAATATAGGCAGTTATACGTTCGTTTCTTTTTTCTAATATATGATTCATAATATTTATTTAGTGTTTATTCTATATACATTTCTAACAAATAACTTGTAATATTAACGCCATTAATAACAAAATTACAAATAATTTTGATTTATTAAGAGTACTAAGAAGATAGACAAGGTTCACCATTCCTTTTTATTTCGAATATATTTAGTTATGTTTATATATCGAACAATTTAAACGAACTTCGTTTCATTGTTTAATATTAACCTAGATTCTCTGAAGTTCTATTTAAATTAAAAATCAAAATATCTTTAATATCTCGCTACATTTTCACGAATTTTCTACGATAATAATATTATTTCACATTGTTTCAATAACCTGTATTATTTTCCAAAAGGGACGCTATCGCGAACAGATGTGAACACGTTCTACGCAGTACGCTTTTTGCCTATTGCTTAGGGACATTAAACTAACAAGAAAAGCGCGCCATATTTGATTAATACAAATTACATTTGAAACTCGACATTCAGACAAGACATTCAGAGTTACAATTTTTGCAAATTGGATATGTTACGGAATATTCATAGACATTTGATGTTTATTACAAAATCTCTTATAATGCATAATTATATCTTAACTATATTATGTAATATAACTGCATATCTTTTATATTCTTCGTGTGATATTTTTGTCTTTAGTAATAATGGAAACACTTTTTAAATATTACATATGTGTGTGGTATATAAAAGATGTCTCCATTATTCTGTCTAACAATTTGACTGCCTTCAGAAATGAAAATCAGCTTATTTACACACTTTGAGATTCACGTGTAACGTTTACCTTATCTGCTAGTTGAATTAGCTAAACTATTTTTTGTTTTTTTTTGGTAAATCTTTAATATAATCAACAAATCTTTCGCTATCTATTTTAATTTTACTTAAGCCTCTTTTCTCATCTTTCTCTGCATTAAATTCATCCACATCTTCCCAAGTGAATAGACATTCACCTGCAGTTTTTCTTTTTCTTTTTGAGTTAAAGCAATTGAATGACTTCACTAGCCTCCTGCTGTTAATCAGAAAACTGAACAACTTTTAATTTTTTTATAAACGACTCTGGAATATTCTTTGATGCAATATCTTTAGTATCCTGACATTTAATAATAGCAACTTGTTCAAATGTCTTGCTATCAGTATCAGTATCAGTACTTTAGCTTAAACAATTGTTGAGGTTTTATATCTCGGAATAGAGAGAGCAAACGCATGGATGAATGTATTATAGGATTTCTTTATCAGAAATATTAGAAATTAGAATTTACAGTGGTTTCTATTCTATATGATAATTTAATAATAGCTGGATATATTAAAGTGGACGAACTTAATGCAGTAGTGTTATATGACAACTCTCGATTAACGACTCTTGACTGTTGACTCTCCGGTGGCCAACAGACGATCAACGGCTGCAGTGCCGAAATATATTGATATCCGTTAGTCTTATTGAAGTTTTCCGACCCTTTCGGCTTGCCGGCGTTTGCGCTTTATCGTCGACATTGTCTGTATGTCGGCGATCTTTTCGCGGTACTATAATAGAAACCAAAGAATTCGCTGTAAAGAGAATCGTTGTGCTAAAAACTAAACACTAGAGAAGATGTAGAGTTTTCCTAGAAGTGAGACCCACTTCAACATCAGATAATAAATTACTCGAAACTTGTATTAGATGTAAATAACTACATTTATTGTATATATGTTTTGTTTTCACTTTTCTGTAGTTAACGTATCTGTCAGCGATAAACCTGAATGGTTTCTATTCAAGTACATTTATTTTTTTCACATATTTACTATAATAGCAACTGAGAAAAAGCAGGAATTAATAATAATCGTAGTTTAATATTTTATTTATATACTTTTATATCATGTAAACTAACTGATGTTACTAAATTGCGTTAAAAAATTGCGATTTATTATTTTTGTAGCATGTCCTTTAAAAATTATAGTACTTCTTATCTATTTATAACCTAATCGATAAACTTCCATATACCTTTTATAAAATATTAATACTTGAAATAATAATTAAACAATATCAAATACGATTATTTTGATATTGCGAATTATTATAGAGTTATTGTATAGTTATTATATAATTTGTTTTATAGCTTTATTTAAAACTAATTACATTTCTTACAAAAGATTTTTCGTTTAGGTCCTAATTAGGTTTATTTTCCCTTTAAATATCTTATATTACATACTACATGTATTTGTTTCTTAAATTTCGGTTTCCTTCTATTTATAAGTACTTGAATACTAATATTTCAATTATAATGTGTTTCAACTCTGAGATTTATATTTTGAATTCACTACTGACTGAAATAAAACACAATCAGGTTTGAAAGTAAGTTATATCAAATTTCAAATGTTGTAAAAGATTTGAAACTCAAAATACACTTAATTGGTTTACATTTTCTCGACGCTTATTTTCATAGAAAATTCTGTAATCCATAAAGAAATTTGAACTTACTGCATAAGAAGTTATTCAATTTTTTCTAATAAATCATGTATTGAGTTAAGATAAAACACAAGATTTCGTAGCAGTATAGGAATGTTATCGACAAATAGTATCAATTTTTGATATATTTAACTGGAACCGCGGTTCCAAATATTAATATTCCAAAATATTATTATATATTTAGAACGCGATAAAAGTATCAATATTTCTGAATACTACTATTTGAAAAATGATTGTTTATTCGGCCAGTCGCGGGGAGACGCGGTCGCGAGGAAAACGCGTCAACGGGAGTCGTAAATTCCCGTTACGATTATCTTACTAATCGACGCCACGAAATGGTCGATCCCCGTATTTCTTGTGGGATAATAGGGGTGATTCAGTTGGAATAAAACTGTAGTCTACAGTCTTATTAATGTGTATATATTTCGGAACAACTAATACACGCACACAAGTAGAGTCGTGGAGATACAATGACTGCCCGATATTTAGCGCACTGATAGATGATTGCGTGAGTTGACTCGGGAGGTGTCGTACGGAGCTGATGTCTTCACAGGAACGATGGCAATAGGCAGAAGCCCAAGTGACTGATAGAACCGTGAATGATGGACGGTTGACTGAAGAACAGTGAAGAACACGTCTCGTGTTCCTACGGAGGAAAGCTCGGTGTGGGTGTGCCCTTTGAACTAGGAATGCGGATTCGTTGGTCACACTTTTCGGTATGAAGGTGAGGATAACGATCCGCGATGCCCATTGGTGATCGCCAACGTTAATGAGTGAAACATGAGGAGTTTTACTGCCAACGTGGCTAATGGATGTCCTAGCTCTTGGGTGTATTTACTTTTCGTCCGACCGGTACCTGCTTCCTCCGTGATTGTTACCAGCACGTAATAAACCTCAGGACGTCTTGAATTGCCCGCTGTAAACTTAAAGTACTTTTTTGGACTTTCCGTCCATTAAGTTCAGGATAGACCACTTGACTCCGCTAAATGCGTTAGCAATTAAGCTAACGTTGAAGCATATGGTGGGTCCTTGGGTCTATAGCGGGTCGGACGGACGGTCTGAGGCCCATTGACTTGCAGGTAACGCGGGCTGGTGTGCCGGCCGCTTCAGGCGGCGTAACAATAATATCAATTAAGAAATGCACAACCTGCAGTCCAAAATTTCTATACATATATTACCAGACATATATTGGGTTGGCAGCTAAGTGTATATAGTAAATACAAATAATAATGAAAATTCAAAATTTTTGCTTAAAAATATAACTTTATTCAATTAGGTATTGTCCGTTTTTGTCGATGACCTTTTGTCATCTTTCAGGCAGTGTCACAATTTCATGTTCATAAAACTTCTGATTTTTGCCAGCAAAAAACTCAATTAAATGTGATTTTACATCATCAGCGTCATTACAAATTTTACCATTTAAGGAGTTCTGCATGGAACGAAATAAATGGTAATCTGAAGGCGCAAGGTCAAGGCTCAGGAGAATGCCGTTATTAAAATCAGGACGCCGCTGACGATAGCTACAGCCACAATTCTTTAGAATATACAGAGATGCGATATGTTAAGGCATAACGCATCGAGATGCTCGGTAATAAGTCCGGGCAAAGAGCTGTGCAGGAAATGCGGAAGCAAGGAGCACACGATGCAGACCTGTACCAGCGAGCCGAGATGCGCGATTTGTGCCAAGGAGGGAAGTACGTATGTAAGGCACGAGATGGGTTCGTTGACCTGCCCGTCTATAAGGACACTAATGAGCAATACAAAAGGATAAAGGCCCTATAGATAAATCTAAATAAGCCTTAGGCTAGCACAAGAACTGCTATATCAGTATACCTGCGAAAATAGGGCGGACGTTGTGTTCATCTCGGAACCGTATAGGCAGCAAACATACAGCAGGATGACAAAGGTGATGTCTCCCTTTGGGTCACATTATTCAACGGAAGTCACGCGGATGAGGTGACTAAGGAGGTTAGGAATGGTACGATTGGCATAGGAGTTGGAGATATTAAGTCGTCCGAAAAGTTTCTTTCGTTTTATAAGGAAATAATGAATGCACAATATTCTCCGCTTTATATTATTTTATCGAATTACGTATGATCCATTTTGTTCTATCAAAATAAAGATCACAACGTTCGACAGATTAGGTTTTATGTTTGTATAAAGATGCATCGTTGTAAAAGACGTGTCTGCAAAGAAAAGACACTTTTCAGATAACCTAATGTATATTGTTAGAAATTAGGTTATAACCTAACCTCAACCTAACCCCGAACGTTATTCTGGAACAATTTAACGTATATGTCAACGAGATGGAAAGCATAATTAGAGTAGCAAGAAGAAGGTATCCTGCGATAATGATCGTGAGAGTCTTCAACGCAAAGTCAACTGGGAAAAAAATGGGATTGTGCCAATTAGAGTCAACAAGGAATGCACGTTTGAGAAAAATGGGAAAAGAAGTTTCCTCGATATAATAAATACAGACAAAAGATTGGCCAGTAAACATAACAGGACCAGAATTCTGGACGCGTTATACCGGGTTCAGGAAATGGCGGAATTATGCAAGAGAAGGCTAGCCTTTGATATAAAAAATGCGTTTAACACTCTTAGCTGGTATAAGATCCTGCGAGAGGCAGAGGAGAGAGGGTTGACCAGGCAAATGAGGACACTTCTCGGTAACTATCTAAAAGACAGAGAGATTATAGTTCACAATAGGAACGAGAAATAAGAAAGAAGGTCTATACCAGAGTTCCGCAGAGATCTATCCTTGGATCAGTCCTGTGGGATATGGTTTACGATGGACTGCCGTGCCAAGTACAAAAACATAAGGACTTGATGGCGGTAGCCTTCGCTGACGATCTCGCACTTATAATGGTGGCAAGGAAACAGGAAGAGATTGAGGGAAGAATAAAAGAAGCCATGAGAGTGGTGGATGGATGGTGCTCCGATACTGGATTAAAGCTGGCTTAGGAGAAGACGGAAGTGATACTGCTTACGGAGAAGAGAATATAAAAAAGAATGGAGATCAATATCGGGGAGCTAGTACTAAAAACTAAACAGGATATTAAATATCTAGGGGTTCGTGTAGACAATAGCAGAAGATTTACCCAGCATCTGGAAAAAGTCTGCGGTAAAGCTGATGCTGCTGTACGCTGCACCAGAATGGACCAAAGCCCTAACGATACATAAAAATAAAAATATCTTGAAGAGAGTCCAAAGAGCAGCGTTAATAAAAACGTCCACCGCATATAGGACAGTTTCCCATGCAACGCTGTGTGTACTCACTGACACAATGCCGACACATCTAAAAGCTGAGCTGCGTGCGGAGAGCTCTGCAATAAAGTAGACTCAGACTCAAGAACAGTGTAATACACACCTGAGAGCCAGGGATACGGTCAGCCTATCGGTGGAAAGTAACAAAAGAGCGATACAACAGATGGGGGAAAGATGGATAGTAAACTTCAGAGATAGTAAAAAGACCATCGACCATTATACCATGCAGATCTTGAGTGGGCATGGTATATTTAATGTATATAGGAAAACTATTAGGAGACACACTCAAAATGTTGGGACTGTAATGAGGAGGGGGATGACGCGGAGCACGTCTGATTGAAATGTTCTACATGGATAAATGAACGTACCATAGAAAACGAGGTAGGAGAGACACTGACAATTGCCAATGTTGTGGAAGTAGTTGCCACTTCCTGAACAGGAAGGGGGGGGGGGGGGGGTTCTAGTGGATAGAGGCGTTTACATCTTGCCGAGTCCCACATAGCCCGAAGGCACTAAAGTGCCCCCCGGATATGCGTAATTGCATTTTCTCCTCCTCTCCAAAAAAAAGGTATATATGTATATAATCTTTTATAACATATCATTTCAAATTCTTTTTTCTTCTATTAGGCAACAAATAAGTTATTAACATTCATCATGGGACACCCTGGGATATTGTATCGCAAGACATCATGTAATGTGTAAGCATGTAAGTTAGTTGCTTTTCTTTCTCTTTTCATGACCTTAAATTGTCTGTTTGTTATTTATAGATTGTGATGCTATTTTCTGAATAGTATGTATATATAAGTATAAAATTCTATACTTCCTTCGCGATTATAGAATATCTTTTCCATATTTTATTTGTAATTTCTTAGAAGACTTTAGCTTTAATTTTAATTCAAACCGCTACTATATTGAATCGGTAACGTCGCATGTGACACAAAAATGGTAAGGACGTCAAGTGACCTCAAGGACGAGGAACGCCAAAAACTATTGCATGTCTTGTCTTTTCTACTCTTCGCCCGTAATGTTAAGCACGTGTTACCGGTATTTCATCGACGAGGAATTAATGCGCATATGCATGTAGATATTTTCTTAATCTTAATCAAGCAGTTTGTATACCTTGATACCAGTGTTTGATATTTGGACTCCTTTTGTATTAAGAAATATCGGCAGTTTACTGACGTAAACAATACAGACGTTTTAATTATAAAATACAAGCGATGGATCATTTTACCACACGAAGTGTAAAAAATCGTATGTATTACATACTAAGTATTATATTTATGATATTTCAAATAAGTTTTGATAATTTTATGTCATTAATTTAATAAATTTATGTCATTAAGCATACCTAAACTTACGTAAATTCAATATAATTAAAAGTTAGAAATGTCATAATATGGATCAATAGTAATAAATTATTATTCTAGATTCAACTCAAATAGAAACTAAGACTAAAACAAAAAAAAGGAAAATGTTTCCTAAAAAAAATGTGTATCATAATTTACAGTATATGAAGAAAGAATTAACTATTTCTTTGTATAATACATCTTCATGTTTACCAAGTTATAAAAGTTATACAAGTTTGAAAGAATGTCTTTTCAACAAGGTTGAGACTGGAAAAGAATTATATCAGTTTATTCTAGAAAGAACTATGAAAAATAATATTGTTGCTGATTATGAAGGTTCTATTGCACTTGTTTCTCCGCTTTTAGAGCAATTTAAAAAGAGACATACAAAATTCCATTATTTTAGTGTTCTGAAGCATTTAACCCAAAAACAAGAATCTAGTGAAGTAAAGGCAGAATGCGAATATCAGGTTAATAAGAAGCAATTAAAGTTATTTTTTGATCTTATATTCTCTAAAGTAATTCCTCTGGACCTGTTTGGAAAGTTACGGAATTTAAAAAAAATAAAACTAGCTATGTTTCACTTATTGGATACACCATGCTTTAAATCATTTAATTTGACACCTTTTATTGAAAAATTAGATGTACGTAACAGCATCCTTTTAACAAAATTAATTACATTCAATGAATTTGCAGTATGAAAATATACTTATATGTTTTAGATCTCTAGCATTACATGGCTGCAAGATATTAAAACTACAAGGACACAATGGTACATTATAGCAAAACTTATAAAATGGCTTTTTGTTGGATTTCTTTTAAAGATATTGTACACTTATTTTCATATGACATTAGCTTCTAAAAATAATGAAAGATTATATATTATGCGTTCAACTTGGAACTCCATTCAAAGGAAATTTATTAAGAAAGGAAAACGTTCAAATACCTTGCAACCTGATATTAACTGTAAGGGATGGAAGCCACCAATAGGCAGATATGTATTAATTCCTAAAAATTCTGATGTGCGACCTATATTTAAGCCAGAGTATATTAAACCAAAGTAAGTAATCAAATTGTATTTAAACATGAGTATGTTGTTTCATATTCTAGGAAGAAAATTGATTAAAAAATTATGTTCTAGATATTATACCATTGACCATAAGAATCCTGAGACGAATCATTTGAATCTAATATTTAAATTTTTAAAACAATTGCATACTACAACATATGGAAACACTAATTTTCGAAACGAATGGGAATCAATTGTTCAACATAAACGTAATGAAGGAACAACACATTTATATTTTGTGTCTTGCGATGTAATAAATGCTTTTGGTTCTATAATACAAGGTATAATTATTCTCAACTTTAAATATTTGATATATTTACAAATAGGTGCTAACATTTTTATTTTATACTATAGAGGAATTATATAACATTATACAATCACTCTGTAAAGATCTTCCTGAAAATTTGATACTGAAGTATTATGCAGTTAAAAGTAAAAAATTTGTAGAGGAGATTGTATGTTATAAACAATATTTCTCTGATCCAAATTTATTATTGCCTTTAGCACCTGGTACATTATATTCAAATACAAATATGAGATGGCAACAAGTAAAAAAAAAGTGGCTACTAGAAAAAATTTCACAAGTTATTTTTCAACAAAGAGTATGAAAAACAAAATTTTATGAAAATTATGTAATTAAAATACTATAAATACTATTTAAAATTAGTGTTTGAACCTACAAAATATAATATTTTGATTTATAGGTAAAAATAAATGAGGAGGTTCATGTTATAACAAAAGGAGTTGTTCAAGGTGCAATTACATCATCAGTTTTATCAGATATATATTATAATTTTATATTACATAAAGCAATGTCAACATATTTAACAACTGGAAAAATTATAAAATATGTGGATGACATTTTATATGTCACTAAAAGCGAAAGTGTTGCAAGACAGTAAGATACAAAAAATCACTTAATAAGTTCATAATTAAAAAGTTCGAAAAAATATATTTTATTAATCATTTTATTTTGTGGAATAGATTTTTACAGCTTACAAAAGAAGGAATCCCACAGTATAATTGTTACTTTAAACCATCAAAGACTCGTACTAATGTTGTGGCTTGTGATGGAAACATAGCTGTGGACAATATTACTTACATTGGCTATGAAATTAATTGTAATACTTTAGAAGTAGAATATAAACATTCACATACCAATTTCAGTCATACAATAAAAGTTTCTAAAAAAGATGATTTACCTCCTCTAGTGTAAGTAATTGTGTAAACACACATATATTATGAATATTATGATAAAAAGTATACTATTACATAATTACAATAGATGTATATTTTGTAGTATTTCATACAGATTTTAACTATAAATTTCCTTTTCAGATATTTAAGAAAGCGGTTAAGTAATATAGCACGTTTGAAATTATCAAAATTTATTTTGAACAGAACAATTAATTCTAAAAACACTATAATGAGAATCATAAAACGAGCATGCTTATTACAGGCAGAATATACTTGCATTTTGATAAAAGAGTTATTTGATAATAAGCCAAGAAATATCCAAGGTATACTTTTAGTTATGCAAAATATTGATGAACGAATTGCAAGACACATTATAAAAGCATCTTTAATAGGTAAGATATATTACACTCGATTATTAATTATTATGTGATGTTACGAAATATTATTATACTATTATTATATAATATTATATAATAATAATATATTAATAATATATTATAACATAAAAATATAAAATATAATATATTATAATAATATATAATATAATATATTATATAATATTATATTATATATTATAATTATATATAATATATTATAATTATAGTATATAATATTATAATATTATTACTCATATAACCAATCAAACACTCTATAAAACAGAATAACGTTTTAAAAATTGGAACAAATGTCTTGAGTTTTGTTGAAAATTTAGGAGGCATAGTTTACTAGATGACGTATGAAGAAAGTTTTGAAAATAATACGATTGATCGAAATCGCGAAGAAAATAGTAAAGGTCTTTTTTTGCAAATTTTGTATTTGAACCTGTAATGAAATTTAAACCATACGTTAGTTATATACATGTTAAATATATAATCGCAATTGATTACGGTTTCTATAAGCTACAAACGGTTAAAAGTGAAAAAACCGCAGTTTCCCACGACTTTTGGCTCAGAATCTAAAGATTCTTACATCTTTCGATGGCTATTGCTTGTTTCTGCATCAACCGATTCCGATAAAATCTTCAGCATGTATGTATAGGTATGTATAGGTGTTCGGCTGCACGTGTAAAAATTTTAAGGGGTAATTCTTGAAGCTAAAATAAAATGAAAATCTACAATAAAAAATTTGCGTTTTCATTTTTCAAAAAAATTTCAAACCTCCTTACACGAACGAAAGTAGATTAACCTAAGCAGCAGGATGCTCAGGGATCCTCAAATCGAACGGTACATGGGCAGCCGCTTACCTCGTACAAATCGTAGAGAAGAAGATTATGACATTTGAAGACGTAAACCATCTTGCGCTTTTGTAAAAAAAGAAATAAATAAAAATAATAATAATAAAATAAAAAATTTCATACGCGCACCGTAATCGTCTCAACCACGGGTGTCCACAGAAAAATCACAGACACAAAAACAAACTGTTCACAGAGAAATTGTAACGAAAATAGCAATCGTTTTATACTGGAATAAACGTTCAATATAGCCTCTGTTTTCTCACAAAGTACATACTAAGCACGGTACATACAATACGATCTATATACATTACACACCCTATATACCCAAATCACTTGCGTTGGAACTAAATAAAAAGTTTAAGAAATAACAAAGAATACAAACATAAGGAAAATAAATAAGTTCAAAGAACTAAAAATAAAAAGGCCCAAAAAGAATCTACAGCAGAATAACTTGCTTATATTAAATCTACAATTAACTTCAACTTTATGTTTATGCAATTCTCTTAACGTTTTTCTTTGGCTGTGGCGAAATGATTTTGTTTCTCTAGAACTGTTTTACCCTCTTACTAAATTTCTAAAATCGCCAAAACAGCTTACGTAACAACGTAGTAGTGGAGAGTCCGATCAAAAAAAAATTACGATATTTTTCGTCAACGCTTTCGTTTTCTTTGTGTGGGTGGGTGTGTCTATTGAGAAAACGAACAGGTTTCTCACCAGACGTGGTGATTTTGAAATGGTTAAAATGGTTAAACTGCTTTGCAAAAATAGTATCATTTCGGCAACGAAAGCAATAACTTAAAAGAGCTACTCAACGCAATAAATATAACTTTTCATTTGGTTGTACATTATGTTGAAGTAATTCGCACTTCTAAGAAAACTCTACATCTGCTCTATTATTTAGATTCCCTGGTCTTCGATGCCATTAATAATTGTCTAGTACTAAATCAATTTGCAGGGCTTCTCAGAGTCATAGTCTTTTTGGAATATGACTTATACAGATGGTGCAGCGGGGTATAAACAGCCCAGTTTCGGAATTATACAAAAATCCATATATTTTGATTAGCATACATTGTACTTATACTTACACTTATTTTCAAATATATTTCTGTTACACATTCATCCACGCGTTCCTCTAACAGATAACCTGAACACATTAAAGTGTACTATTACACATTATTCCATAAAACGGTACTTTAATTAATCCTCCGAATATAATTTTAAACAATTTTCGTTGTAGTTTCTTTATTTTTTATTTCATATGTATGTATGTAAACATTGTAATATGCAGTGATCAGTAATTTTAGTGGAAAATGTGTGTAATTTATGCAAAACAGTATTTACCCACATTTAGTAGAACCTCAAAAATACTTAATGCGTATGTGATTTTTCTGTGGACATCCGCTAATGAGACGATTATGGTGCGTGTATGAAATTTGTATAAACATTGTTTATGTGCTATTATTTATTAATTATTTGTGGAGACAAAGGATTAAAGAGAACATTAATCTTCTTTACTCGAAAATTCCACGAGGCGGTTTTCGATATGCTGTTACGGATTTTAATGAGTAAGCAGGTATAATGTTTAATCTACGATTTTTCTTACAAAACATCGTGCAGGATGGTTTACGTCTTTAAATGTCTTAATTTTCTTCTCTATGATTTGTACGAGGTAAGCTGCTGCCCATGTACCGTTCGATTTGAGGATCCCTGTGCAACCCGCTGCTTAGGTTGACCTACTTTCGTTTGTGTAAGGAGGATTGCTCATGTACAGGGATATTTCGGCCAATTGTTAATTGTCAGTAACTAATAAAAAACAAAGCTGAAAACACAACTTTTTTTGTTTTAAATTTTCATCTTATTTCAGTTTCAAGAATCATCCCTTAAAATGTTTACAACTACAGTCGAACACTCATACGTATACACGTACAACTGACAAATTTAAAAAATCTGTAGTTTAAATATTCATTACAATTATTTTGGTGAGCTCTATTTTGTTCTTTGCGATTCTTTTTCAAAATTTTCTTTACGCGTCATCTACTATTCCTCGTAATTTTTCAAAAAAGCTCAAGTCATTTGGTCCAATGTCCAAAACGTTATTCTGTTTGATAGAGTGTTTGATTGGTTATGTGAGTAACTGTACATAAATATCAATGTTTACTTTAGGTGAGATAGAAACAATGGATAAATCAAGTTTCAACAAATGGAATCGCAAAATTTTACACATCTTATGGATGTCTTACAAAACAGTCTTTATGAAAGATAAAACTTTACAACCAAAATTTATTAGATACTTTTCACAACGTAAAAAGATACAAATAAACAAATCTCATAAATTATAGTGTCATTCCAATATATTTATATATTCTATATTTCTATTTTTATAAAATTATATGTACGGTATTATATATATGAATTTACGAAATATATTAAATGTATTAAACAATTACTATCCAGAATCATCCATAAATTAGGCAGCAGGGCGCATATGAAGATTTATACATTCCCATCGATTCTTGCATACATCGCGTTTGCGTGAGTCCAGCTCTAGAGTATCGATTTGCTATCCATGACAACGTCGTCGATCATCGATAATATATTATTATCAAATAATTATGATTATAATATATGTATTATAACTATAATTATGCTGCGTTGTTGCAACGTTCACGTGTCACGTGATAGTCTATCTAAAATAAAGTTCCTATTGAAAAGAAAGCATCGTTTTAAGCCAGCTTCTTTTATTTCTTCGCGGAATTCTTTGACAGAGAACCATAACTATGTTGCAGCCCGACCGCCAACCGAGCGTATATTCATGGATTTACCGATAAATACAATACATAATATTATGCTTAGTTTCATATATGCAATTGTTCACAGGGCTTTCATCCGAATGAATTATTTCCTGTATAGGAAGAGTAATAAGACACGCTAATGTTTAAAGCTTGATGAGTGTATCCCGAACTATATAACAGTAGAAGAGGTAAAAATCTAAGAATTAAGGACAGGAATTAGGGCGTTTAAGTTCGAGAGAAAAGTGCTAAAGTCAGAAGCCAGGATATTATTCAAGGAAAGTATAGAGGAAGTGAGAGGCGAAAGATTAAAGACAAAAAGTATCAGGGAGCGAATGAAATAGTTAAATAGGAATGGCTCCAGAAGGAAACAGAGAGAGGGAATGAGAAAGGAAGAAGACATTTACAAAATTGACGAGGAGAGATAGCCAGGTGCATGGGCACCTGCATTACAATAGATTAAATAATAGTAGATTATGTATAATAATAGTAGGTAAGCGAGGTTAAGATGCGGTAGTGTAGAAGAAGCGGGCAGATTCTGGCTAGCAGAAAACAAAGGAAAGTGTAAGTAGGAAAGTAGATAGACTGAGAGATGGCCTGGGAAACGTAGGAGACGGAAGATACTGCAAAGAAACAATAAATTGGCTAAGGGATTTAGGAAAAAAAGGAAGATAAACAAAACCAAAGATAGGGTTAGGTAATAATAAAGTAAAAATAGAGTAGAATAGGTTAACTAAATAAGCAATTAGTTAACCAAGAAGCGATAGCAAAGCAGATATGATAAGTATGGAATGATGAATGAAAGAAGTTGTAAGTCAAATTCATTTCTAAATTGATGAGATCGAAATTAAATAAATAATAATAATATTAAGACATGCAAAAAGATCGATGTAAGTGAACGATGGCATGACGTTGTTTCCGATCTCGTGACTTGGTAGCTTTATATCTTTAATTATGCAATACACGAAGATATACATGCTTTGTACAGGGTGAGAGGAAATTATATACTGCGATCACCATAGTGTGATGCAAGAAAGAATGTAATAATTTTCTTGAAGAAATTGAAAGAAAAGTATTGAGATCAATAACCTTGACGGATTGCATAGGAAAGATACTGGAAAAAATTATAAACAACAGATTAGTAGACGGGGCAGAAAGGAACAAAGTAATGGATGGAGAAATAGGGGCACAATGGAAATCTATATATCCTATAAATCTTCTACAAGTCCACTGATAGAAATAGAGTACAAACAGACAAACTGCACCATGCAGATCTAAGAGCAGCCATAAGTTATAGAATCATAACTCCATCAAATATAATGAACATAGTGGCTGGCATAATGGATATGGAAAGCAGGGCGGAATTTATAGCAGAAAAATATATTACAAAAACAAGACTCAGCCCGAAGGTTAAAATAATAGATCTAATAAAGAAGCTAAATTAAAATTAAGCTTTACAAAATTTACAATTTAGGTAGTTCATATACGATAATCTTCGACGTAATTTGAACCTTTGTACCCTGGTTACAAAAGTGGTTGTATCATAGCGTGGCCGCAAATATGCTACGTACCAGATAAATAAGCGAAGGAAACAATTACACATCATTCCTCATTGATTGTTACTTGATTAGAACTAGTTTCTAAAAAAACTTTAAGTAACTATGAGAATTGTACCAAATATCAGTCCATTAACCTAATGCTATCTAATTTAACTAAACCTACTGACAGAAGATTAATTTGGCGTCCGAAATGCCGCCGATTGGAAAATAGAAATTAATTTAAATATAGTCATGATAGGTATCATTTTGTTCACAAGATTCTCGACAATCCAACTGAAACTATCTCATAACAAAGAAGTAAAAAATATAAAAGCTGTGTTTTTCTTATTTCGGCTATTTATTAATAATTGTGTCATCGTTGGTACGAGTCATAGGTAACACCGGGAAGTGTTTCGCGCAATCAGTTCTATGGAATAACCGCGATAGCTAGCAAACCAAATTCGTTTAAAGAAATTTTGTGTTTACTAAGTGCGTATGAGTATACAAAATTGCGACCTCAGAGAGACTTGGATAAAGTTGAACGGTCTCGATCGAAACGAAAAGAGCCGAAGGGTAGGGTTACTCCTATTTGTATGTCATAGGTATCGGCTCAAGACCGCCTGACTTTTTCCAAGTTGGTCCAATACCGAGCGGTTCAGAGGATTCTCTATCTCTGTCTTTCTTCGACTTCACAGTAACGAAACGAAATAAATTTTTGAGATGACTTAAAATGTTATTATTAAATATACATCTGCAATGGAGATTGTACTGGGCTGTAAGTCTCATTATAATGAGCAAATAATAGTAGTAATTTTATATATATTAAACTAGATCTTTTTATTACTTAAAAATGTTTTTGTTTAACTTACAATAATAGTTTTTCATTTTGTGATAAGATTCAATTGTAAATGTCCCATAATGCTATGTATCCATCTTTTGCAGCTGTAGCCATTATAAATTTATTATCATATGCTTTTATTCTTTCTATAGAATAACTAATATCATGTACAGTATCTTTATGTTGATTTAAAACAGCTAATGGTTTCAAAGTCTTCCAAGAATATAGTCTAATTCGACTGTCCCATCCTCCTACTGCCATAATTTTAGCATCAGGTCTAATTGTAATTATAGAAGTGCCAGGATTTGTCATTGTTATTTTGTTCTTATTATGTAATAAATGATCAACTGATAAACTAAATATCTAAAAATGTAAAATTTATATTAATATAAGAAAAACCAATCTTAGTTAGCCTTCTATTTATGAGTGTTCAATGAAAATAAATATATTTTCAATTCAATTACTTATTATATCTTTTATGCTTATTTCTTAATTTGTACCTGTATATTATTAGTAGGACCAGCAATAGCACCCTTTGATAAAGTAGTATCAAAGTCTAAAGCCATTGGACATGTCTCTACTGTTAAAGAATTTAATACTTTACTTTGTCGAACATCCCATAAGATTAACTCTCCTGCTTCATAAGCAACTAAAACTAATTTTTCATTTTTTAATGGTTTGATAGCCATTACTTCTCCCAAGTTCTTGAAATTGCAAGAATTCAATTTCAATTCTACACTAAAAGTATTTAAAGACAATATTCCAACAGTGGATTCTTTAACTGGTACGAATATTTCATTTTCAGAAAATATTTTAAACCTGTTACAGATATTTTATGAATAATTTATTGTATACAATAAGTAGAATATATATCAAGTAAATGTAACTAATTTTCCATAAAATATTACATTCGATATTTTATGTATACATGTATACCTGCAATAATGACAATGTATATTAATAGATTTATATGCAGTCCACTGAGTTTCTCTTTTCTTATATATCTTCATTAAACCACATTTGTGTTGTACAAGCAAGGTATCATTTCTTAAGTTTTGCAAATTTAAACAAGAATCTTCTTCTGATTTAATTTGATATAGTTCTCTGTTTGTCTTTAACACGAAGAAGCTGCATTACAAAAATATCAAAGGAACTTTATCCTATACAGTTACCAATACATTATGTCATAGTATCTATATCTGTCTTGTTTCAAGCTATAGCAAATTTGGAAAGTCATTTGATGAAGTGTGAGAAAAGTATCAAAGTATTTTATTTACATTTAAATTCCAGATATGAACATTGCCTTCAGCAGTGCCTGCATAGAGATGTTCCACATTGGGCGACATTTGAAAAAGAATACAATTCACACAATCCATATCACCCCGGAAAACATATTTTGGATCCGGTGAAGGTATCGCCATTGAAATAAGTTTTATATAAATTCCCTACTTTAATGTTTGTGATACAGTATAAATAAAGATTTTAATTACAAGTTTTATATAGGAAAATGTATAAATACACAAGCGAATAACATAAATACAGTAAATTTATCACAGTATAGTAAATTTTACAAAAGGATATTTTTTAAGTTAAATGTTTATAGCAATAAACTTAATTTATATATTGAAATAACCACATAAAAATTCATAATTTCTGGTAATGAAGAAGAGTATATTAATCACCAAGTTTTTAATTATGTGCGTGTTTCTACATTAACAATAGTAGAGACAGAGAGGAAATGAGAGTGCTCACGCTTTAGTTGTTCCCGGACTAGTGCTGCACCATGCGGCTAAATGTTAAAGGTCTTCCACACTAGATATACAAGAACTTATAAAGCTAGGAATCTGCCCTGTTTAATTCTAGCATATACAATAACCTATTTAATTCCACTACAAACGAGGTATATTCGCTGTGGTTCTACGCTACAAAAGCCTATTTCATTGTAGGGTTCGACGAAGAAGTTCATACTTTTCTATATGAGATAGACAAATATGAGAATAACATAATAGCGCAATAATTAAACTTCATTACTTAAGAAAGAGAAAGTAATTGTTTATTATATTTTTTTAAAAAAGGAAAGAAAGTCTTGTATTTCAAACGATAATAGATCAATGGATTGATGCGTGAATAAGTAGCTATGCTTGTTATTAATATGGAAAGAGAACATTTTTATTAATTTTAATGCCCTCCTTTCATTTTAGTTCTATTACCACATATTCGGATATGTATATGTATACATACACAAATACATATACCATATATATGTGCTTAATAATATAATAATGTTAACAGGCATGAAAAAACGGCTTAACAATCCCAGAATACATCCAATGTTTCTATGACAATAATCTATACATTAATGTATAAATAAAAACACTGATTTATGAATTTATCTACATACACATGTATACATATCCTAACTTAAATCTTTTTAAAATTTAGTAGCTACATCTGACGATAAGATTCAACTATCATAATCTGTGTAAGCAAATATAAAAAGTGAAACTAAAACAAAGAGTAAAATAAAAGTCAACTTAGTAAATACTGAAAAAATTAAAATTTGAACGAAACGTAAGTATGTATAGTCTAGCGCACGCTTATACTTATTAGAAATACGATTATACGTATTAGAAATTATTTTTAGGTTGGTACTAGGCATAAAAACTAAAAAATATATTATAGATTTCATAAATTTCGTAATCTAGAATTGTTACAATGCCTGTAAGTAGAGTATCTCAGCTGCTGACCTAACCAAACCGAATCCTTACGAATTTTGTCTGTAGAATTAAATAGACCATATCTTTCCGATGTACAGCACATTCATTTTCGATAGACCAATTTAGATATATTTTATTTATAGCTTTAGATACCATCCGAAATAATTTATCCAAAATAGACGTTTTATTGCGTAGTGCCGGCTAAAAATAATCGAATATAGCATTTGTAACTTCGAAAATGTGATAAAAGTTATTAGATGGCACTAATAAATGTCCGAAAGTAATCGCATCATTAACAACATATGCGCGAAGGGCTATTACTGTTTGTTCATCACGCGGATGTTCCCTACTTTTATCAACAAAATAATCAAAGCACCGATTTATTATTATTTAGATGTTTATTATTATATTTATTATCATATAGATTTTTATTGTTATATTTATTATTATTTAAATATCTCAGTGCTTTTTTTGATAATATATTCGACGAGATATTCTATAACGCACATCTTTAAAGAGCACGTTGACGTCGACAATACTGCTAATTTATTGTCAATTTCTAATTGTATATTTTCATTTTCGATGTCAATGTCCTCTTTTTCCATTTCATTTAATGGAATATCGTCTGACGTGGACGTAGTGGATTGGGACAAGATTATATCCTGCTCTAATAAAATTGTGTCACAGTCAGGTTGACAATTATTGTTATAAGAATTACTATTCAAATTCACATCATTTTTCCTGATGCTGGGGCACACTGCTTTTACAAAAGGATTTCGATTGTATGTGTCACCGTGCATTCTAGGAATTGAAACAAAATTTTTTAAAACATCTGTATTGAAGTGGGAAATCATTAAAAACATTACGTTTTTCTTTTTTAAATCATGGCAAAGCTTACAATGGCACTTACTAATTCTTGCAATCTTAAGAAACGAGGCGGAATTTTTAATCCAGTAGATATCATTACTAACCACAATATAACCTAAACATTAGGCATACTTTGTAATTGTTGTTGATATAAATTTAAAATGCCACGCTTGTTTGGATTAAGATCACGAGGAGATCTGCTATTTAAATTATCAAGCAAGTTATTGAAGGTTTTGAAAAAGCTGGCATAATGCTCGGTTTTATACAATTAGTTGAACATGCAATGAACAAAGTAAAAGAAACTCTTTTGTTGAATACTTGGAATTCGGGCTTACATTTCATTTTATTAAAATCACCTGGCTTTTTGTTTTTCAGTTAATTTGTAAACTGCTCTTGTAACTTTATCTCGTTCTAAATTCTATAACAATTATTCTTGGCGTTTTTATGCAAATGTAAATAATCGAGTAAAAAGTAAATTTTTTTATTTCTAATAAAATAAGGATTTTGAATATTAACCCGTCTTTCTGTCATTCTTTGATTACTTGTATTTTACTGTGCTGTATAAAACATCTAGAATAACATTTAATATATTTGGTAATTGATTCGTTCTAATTCCATGTTGAGGAAATAGTGGGTTGGTATGATCACTAGTTTCTACAAGCTAAGTTGGTGCGACTTCTAACGACGCTCTTTTGTCTTAAACGCCGCCATCCGTTTTAATTATCTATGTATATCCAGTGCGTTAGCACGTTTGTACTTGGGAGTGAAATACAGATTATACAAAGCAAATCTGAGTGAATCAATAAATACCTGCACGAAAAACTTATTGATTAACATTCCATTCTTTGAAACATGGAGTGTTATTGGATGTTTTCAATTACTGCAATTAGAAAAATTGCACTTGTTTAATTATAATGTTTCCTTTTACCTTTTTGATGTTCCATTGTATCTAAAACTAGCTTATATTAACTAGCAACTATTGTGAAATAAAACAAGTAAAGAGAAAGAGATTGGTTAATTAATTATAAACAAAGTAATTAACTAATTTGTAAGGAAACTAATTAAGAACTACCAGAAAATCGGAGATTTAACCTGCTTATCTCTTTGCCTGTATCTTACTGTTGTTCTGCCAAATAATCTCAGATTGCCAATTATTTCATAGATTTTTATCGTTTTAAAGTGGGTATCGTTCATGTGACAATTTGTAATTCTTACTACAATAAGCACCACAGTCTGTTTTTGTCTTCTGTTGGTAACGTTGGGAGTGACACGAATATGGTAATAACATAGATGAGCATACAGCAATACAAGAATAACCTATTTTTAGTCAATGGTAGTAGGGCTCTAGAGTTTCAGGAATTCGGGCCAAAAAAATATATTGCATGATTAGTCTACCCTCATATTTCGTCTGTACCCTAATTTTATAGATTCTTATACATACTAATGTGATACACGTTCAACACTTGGTGCAGCACCTATATTGTGGAACAACTAAGCAATGGGTGGGAGCACTCTCATTGCTTCTTTGTTAATACTTAAAATCAAACATAAACATCAGTCGTGTTCTACATGCTAGATAGAAAACAGCAAAAATGACTGAAAATTCGATATATGATATGGCCTACCGCGGCAAAACCACAGACGTTAAAAATTTATTAAATGAAAATGAAAGATTAAAAACAGCTAAAGATGGTGTAAGTGCATCGTTGTTTATATGAAATATTTTTTAAGGTTATGTTATTAATCAAATTTATTTCCTCAGAATAATCGAATGTTAATACATTGGGCAGCACTCGGAGGACACGATGACTTAGTAAGATTTTTATTATCTCTTGATGTACCGGTAGATCCCACTGATGATGTAAGTAAAATAAACCACTAGTAAATAATTTGTCATATAATTTTACAGTAAACTGCAAAATATGCTTTCTTATATCTTACTAGTTTTATTCAGTGTTACCTAATATTAATTTTAACTATCTATTATTCCTAAATAAGCCACGATATATATGTACCTATTAGTATGTTACATATAATAGTACATATAATAGGTAATATTTACCTAAAGCAGGTTTTCTACTGAATTGTTTACTGTAGAAAAATAATAAACTAAACTAAACTATTGAATTGTTGAGGGATTTCTTAAACTTACTATGCGAAAAGTATTTTAAAGTCGTTTAAATTTTATATCATATGTTAGCTTATAGGAACTAAAATATTGTTTTCAATGTCATTGAATATATTATTTCCTTCCAAAGTGTTAATGTTATGATTTATTACATAAAAACATATTTAACCGTTTGAATCCCAGAGGTCATTGAAAAAAATAGAGTCGAAAAATCCCGAACAGCACGATAGCGCTTGTCTTAATCGATTGCGAAAAGAAACAAGCGGCACAATAGCGCTCGTCATATTTATTACTTTACGAAATACATCTATATTATTATATATGCATACTATTAGTTTCTAAATATTTCAAGTTTTGTTCAATAAAAATTATGGAGAAGATAACAATGAGATACAAAATACTGTCAGCCGTCCGTAGCGTTTAAATGTACTGGGACTTTTCGACACAAAATCTAAACAGCGTAATCGCGCTGTTTGGGGCTCAAACGGTTAAAAACGATATGAAGAAAAAAATATCTGTTTGTATGAAATAAAATTTTAATCATTTAAAATTAATGTTTACACTGTTAAACAATGAAGCTTATACTCTTGTTTTATATTTATAATTACCTTTATCTCTTCTTTTCTGTGAATTTTAGTGACATGCAATTTATATAAATCTAAAATACTATACATAATTTGTAGTTTATGATACATGTTATTGTATTTTTGAAAAGTAAAAAAATAATAGAAATCAACAGATATTAATCATGTATATTATTATGTATATTACTCTGAAAAATAACAAAAATCGGCAGATATTAATCTTGTATTATTTTGTAAAATAATCTTTGTTTACACCACAGTTATTTCATAAGAAGAAGAAGAAGAAGATATAAATTTTAGATCATTGAATTTATTTATGAAGTCAACATTTTGTCTACCATGTGTAACTTTTTTTGTTAAACTGAAATTTGTGAAGAACACTATTTTGAATAGTATTCCTTGAAACAAATTTTTATATATTAAACTTTTGATAATGTAATAAAATTACAAAGAAAGAATGATTTAGAAAATTATTATTTTTTTATTATCAAGATTTCTTGCTTTTCTAATGTCAGATACAAAAAATGCACATTTTCAACTTAGTATAAGAAATAAATACCTATTAATAATTGTTTTATGTACATATGTATGTATGATGATATTTAAGATATGAAATGTATAATACTATATTTAATTAGCCTGAATCTTTCACGTAATACACTATGAAGTGGTTAATAATAAGTAATTACATATTTATAAAAACAGTCATACAATTTTTAGATTTTTATATTATCTTTTTATATAATTCTTTGTGATGAGGAAATATTTTAGGCATTATTTGATTTTAGATTGTTTAGATTTTAATTAATAGCAAGATTCATTTTATAACTCAAAAGATATTATAATAAGATCTCTGAATACAATTTGAAAGATCAAAATTTATACTACATACCAATGTGTATATACATGAGACATCAAATGCCAATTTGATACTTTAAAATTTACAAGCACGACTAATATTTATTGTCTTTTATACCTTAGGCCTTAGATGAGAGATTATTTGGCACATAGGTATTTTGCGACTGTTATTATTATTTAGTCAGAATTAACATTTAGGAATGTAAACAAATATTTTAGCGATAATTTCACTTATGAAATATCGTTTCATATCATATAATATAGTAATAATAAAATATAATATTTTGTATTATATAGAAAATACATGAAATCATAGTATAACTAAAAAAAAAAAAGGTTTCTTCATGCAAAGTTAAAAATATAACATAAAATTCTTATTTCTTTAAAAAGAAATTGTAAGGTAGACTGACATATTGTTAAATACAGTTTTCTTTATTCATCTAATCTAACTATTGTTAGTTCCTGTTTGTATTTATAAACAATTTAGAATAAATTACTAACTCTATTGATAATGTAATCTTACTCCAAAAGAAAAACCTAAAAAATCAATTTCATATCAAATATATCATAAATAATAGTTTAGAAATATTCAAAACTAGGTATTACATATTATTTTTAGTTTTTCAAATTCTATCATTGTCCAAAGGCTTATAAAAATATTGTAGAGTAGCACCTAGCATCAACTCATTTTTACATGAGGAAGCATCTACTCTCTAATTGCATCATGATCCCATAAACCTTTATATTTTATTGGATACAAAAAATACTAGGGAAGCTCCAATCAAATTTATATTGTATCTTATGAATTTCTATATTTAAGTTTGTCATATTATTATAAGTTATATGCTAATATAACTAATATCATGAAAATTATTTTGCATATTTTTTTATATGTACTTTACTTTAGGAAATATTTTATTATTATACTTTCTTTTTATTGTTATTATCATAAATAATATATTGTTAAATTAATTAAATATTTTAATTGTGTTGTTTAGATGGATATGACACCATTAATTTTGGCAGCATCAGCTGGTCGTGAGAAAGTTGTTAATACCTTACTAACTGAAGGTGCAAATGTTAATGCCAAAACTCAAGAAGGTCATTCGGCATTGCAATATGCGGCATCAAAAAACTGGAAATCTATTTGTGCTGCATTACTAGAAAAAGATGCCAATATTAATATTACCGACAAACGTGGTGCTACACCACTACATAGAGCCGCATCTAAGGGCAATATTGCTATTGTGAAACTTCTCATAGAATGTGGACAAATTTTAGATATCGGTAGATTTTTACATTAAAATCTTTGTTTAATCAACACCTAATTCATCTAATTTTCTAATATTCTTTAAATATATGTTTTCATCTAAAAATAGTAAGATTTCAACAGCTTAATTTCTTAACAATTATGAAGATTATTATTTTACATTTCTTTGAACATCAATTTAAATGTAATATTTGAAACTTTGTGTTGTGGTTTTTAAGTAAATGTAATTAAATTTATCTTTTTAATTATTGGATAATAATTTGTATGAGGTATAAATATTACTTCTATGATGTATATATTTTACCTAGGAAACTTTTTTTCTAGATAGTAAAGATGTTGATGGCAATAGTGCATTACATTTAGCATGTGAGGAAAATCGTGTTGATGAAGCTAAGTTGTTAGTGAAAAATGGTGCTAACACAACACTGATGAATAAACAAAAGAAAACACCTATGGATTTAGCAAGTCCAGGATTAATACGGCAACTGAAAGAACTACAGGGAAATTGACCTTTAATAGTAAAATAAAGCATCAATGTCATTGGTTCAGTAATGTTCAATCTGCATTTTTTTAGCGTTAATGCAAACTTAATATTTGAAAAGGTGTGTTATGTTAATTTATTCATACAAATTCATACAAATAATTTTGTTATGTTAAAGATAATACAGATATGAGATATATATGAATGAATTCCTATATAGTTTTTAAATAACAAATATGCAAGTATAATTATAGTTAGCATCTCAATATACAATAATTTTTATAGTTGTAAGAGATACAAAATAAATGAAAATAGCATTAATGTTTTCTTCAACTTGAAGATACAGCATTCATCTGCTGTCTATGCGATATAAATAGTTTAAAATGTTTATTTGAATAAAAAAAGTCAAATGAAGGTGAATATTTCTTATAAAAGTCTTCATCTTCGTAAAAATATAAATACTAAATGGAACAAACGTTTCTCAATAATGTTAATATATAATATATAAATCTCATCTGCTTTTTATATATTACATAAAATTAAAATCATCTATTATTATAAAGCTTCAAAATCATGTGTAAATAGTTTAAAGAACTACTAATTTAAAGAATTAGTTTCCTAGCTTAAAGAAAATTCTATTGTTCAAAAATTTGTGTGTTTATAACATTCTTTTCATATCTTTTATGTATGTTAATTTAAAAAATGTATTAAGCAATAATAACAAATATATTACATAATTAAATATTCGATGTTCTTATATCAACAAATTTCTCTGAAATTCAACTAATTTTTTAAATTACATTTTTTTAAAAGGATGCTAACAATAATATAAAATTATAAAGAAATAATATACCAATCATAAATTAAATAACTGATTGAAAATCACTGACCATAACACTTTCTTATTATTCTCAGTTTTCAGCATTTATTATGCTTTCTTTTTAACATACTTAAGTGTTATTAATATTTGATTTATACCTATATAAAATGTATCAAAAAGATTCATTATTTAGCTGGTCAAATCCTATTATCGCTGTCTCCCATTTTTTACTCTTCCAGTTAATTTATTTTTTCCATACTTATCTGTTTCAACCCCATCGGGATTCATACTCTTAAATAGAGATAACATTTCCAATTCCAAAGTTAATTGCTTAAATAAAATGCACCACAGTTGAAAATTATTTTCTGTGCTTATTTACACAAATTCACAGCAGTTCACAGATAACATTAGGTGGTCTAGATTTCTTTTTCCTTCAGAGAAATTTTGGATGGTTTATAAAAAATATGTTATTAAGTTTTTAGTTTATTTTTATATATAAATTTTTTTAATAATTTGTTATCTTAGATAAATAATTTGATATAAACAAATTTTCAATTTAAAAAGTATATACATATTGTAATTTCTCCTACTAATTCTATATTAAATTTACACTCAAATTAGAAACAAATAAAATAATAAGAGTCTATCTTGAAATATGAATTCTTTTCAAAATGTTGAATATATTACTTAAACATCTTTGATAATGGAATATCAGAAGATTTGGTATTTTTAGAAGATATATATATATATATAAGTATATTAAGAATAAGAAATAAAATTCTGTTTTTACTAAGTATCGTAAATTCATTTTAATAATTGAAAAAGGAAATGAAGGAAAAATTAACAAAATTTTTATTATGGCTATATTGGAGATATTTTAGTATAATTGTTATGTTGATTGAATTCCTTTTACATTATTTATTTATTATTATATCTCTATTCATTATTTATAATAAAAATAATAATAATTATTATTGTGGTGTGATTTTGCACAATTAAAGATGTATATTTTTTACAATCATCCAAATTTCCATCAAAAAGAAATGCATTTGATGAAAAGGTTGTCGACGTTTCAGTGTTCGATATTCAAGCTTTCTATACTTTATAAAAGATCCTGAGGCTCAGAGCTTTCACCTACGTTTCCAGACCTAAAAAAAGTACAAATATGTATATGTATCCTTTTACATTTCATTTTTGCATTCTACTCACACATCGTCGACATTTGTATTCAATAGATATAATTGAATATAGTGATCCTTTTTACGTATGAAATTATAATTTATTTCTTATTAAGTAAATTCGTCGAAAATGTGTATAAGTTTATTAATTTAATCAAAAGATTTTTAAATTTAATTCATCATCGTTATGTGGAGAAAATAGTCCACGATGGTGTGAAGTGGCAGTTCAATTGCGAATTTGAAAAGCCCGCCTAAAAAATCTCTAGAAAGTTGTTTAATGTAAAAAACAGGCCGGTTCCGTCCAGACACCAATCACTTTGCCATATCAAAAAATAGAATATTCCGGACATATATATAAAGTATGCAATAAAGTATGTTGCACTTAGGAAATAATATTTTTGTACAAAGTATATTTTGTTTTTGCTCCAGCATCGGTTAAGAAGTAATCTAGTTGTTTTCAATATCGAAATTGATAGTACACGTTATATATTAGGTACTTTTATCGCAAAAAATACATATCTATTAAGCTTTTTTTTATGTTTAATTGAAGAATGAAGTAAATCCGTAGAAAACAAATTGATCAAGTAGTATCATTTAATTTTTTTATAATAATTTTTTTCGGTATAAGACTTGTTTACCAAATACCCCATACTTTACGATACTCTGTATACGTATACATATGTACGTGTAATACATATGATCGCTCATTAACCTCCTTTTATCTTTCATTCCGGGTTGTAAATACCTTTAAGAATAGTTATCTGTGTAATCAAATAATGAATATCTCAAGGTAACAGGGAAAAGCACATCGCAAATACATATAAAGTCGTTTGCCTGCTTTAAATTCTTTTCTTTGTTTAAATCTTTACAAAAGGAGGTTAAAAATGCGTTTTTTCTAATGCATGAGAAATGCACATGTCGTAAAAAATGCATATATAAAAACATTGCTGGCTTTCTCTTCTTCCTTTTTTAAATTTTGTTTTGTGATTTTCGACGATTCAATTTTAAATGCATAAAGAAATTCATTAGAACATTGCTTTTCTACCTAAAAACATTACTGGTAGAAGTAAAGTAGTTCTTCGAAACTGTTTGAAAAAGTTTAATATGTATACATAGCTGTAAAAAATTGACGTTTATTAGTATGATATTTATAAGTTCATGCAGATGGTAAAACAATGATATGAAAACATACATCGACTTTTCGATGCATTTAAAATTGAATAATACGAAACGAAAAAGTTCTCGATCTACGATCGACCCTAAGTACCAATTGATAACTTTCGATCGTCGATTTCTAGTTCGTTCCGTCAGACGAGTTGGAAACAAAAAATTGACTATACAATGATTATTTGAAAGAAATCAAGAAGAGCAATTATTAACACATTCGACCGAAACATAAAGAATAAAATTTTTCTTAAAAATAATAATACTACTTTTCTTCGCTTTGAAATTCGATATCCGGATAAGATATCTTTTTCTTTGCAAAGTATTTAGACATAAAAAGCAAGTTTTTTTAGACGTTCTTTAGCTTTCGATCGTTTCAATCTACTTTAATTTCCTTTAGAACCGTCCTTAAACTTCTGTGAAACATAAAAGCAATTTTTCTTCAGAAGTTTTAAATTTACTTTTTATTCGTTTGATTCGATGCTGTTAGTATATTATTTAAAAAATAGTTTCTTTAAGCACTTTGATTAACAAAAAGTAAGTTTCAGCCTTTCGAAAATTCTATTAATCTCACATCTTTCGGAACGATGCTAGAATCGTCCGTCATTGGCTTGATTATTAAAAATAATTACAAGTAACATATTACGATATTTTTCGCGATAAAAATAAAAACTGCGGCAATATAATAATAATTAATAATAATAATAATAATAACTATAATATAATTATAATAGATATTAATGCTGCCTAAATGCGGTGTTAATTCGTTATCGATTATGCAGCCCCAATAATATATTTCTAGTCTGAATCTTACCCGACTATGTGGTAGCATTTTCCAAAAAAATGACGAACATCTTCATTGTAAGATATAATTGAAAGAATGTCAAATATGAAGTGTGTATGGCATTCAAGTAATGTTAATGCATTATAGCATTAATATACATATTTCATAAGCGTATATCTTGCACATTGAATTTATCGAAAAAAAAGTTCGATTAAATTTACTTGTACAACCTTCTTTTGCTGTTTGCTTATTAACATTGAAACATATTAATAAGCTTGTTATAAAATATATAAGAAAGACTCGCTCATATCAAGTTGACCAGAGAAAATTCGTCATTTTCTGTGGAGTTCCGGAAGAAACGGAGATAAAATACTACTTAATACGGCCCTGTCGGGTTTCTTATGTACAGAAGAAAGCCGCCGCCCTCGTGTAATGGCATCGTTGGGTGCACTGGAATCGACTTCTGAACTCATACAAAGGAGTTCTCCGATTCGAACTTAGCTTTGATCGAAACGGATCTTGCACACACTTCTTGGACCTGGATATTTTTATGAGTTTCCTGCGTTGTGAGGGTTCAATAAGTGGTGTGTTTTCTTGTTCAGTTGACAGTTTCCTCACCATCGATGCTTTCATCCTGTGTCGTCGAATCGTCGCCGGATCCACCGGTTTGAACAGAGCCGCGTTTCAGACGCGTCGAACTAAGGCTTATTGGAGGACCACCTCGTCTGTGCAGACATTTCATACAGTTTTAATCAAATACCCTGCTATCTAAGAAAGACGATGAATAGTTTCATAAAAATAAACAAAACGATTTTCAAATTATCAAAATTAAATATCGTTTTCCAATCTACAGATGCTTGGTATACCCTTTTCCCAGTCAACCAATTATATACGCAAAACTAATAAAGTAATAATAAATTATATGGTAAGCATTTTAAAATAACTATTTTAAAGTCTCTTATTATGTTTGAAGATGTTTGAAATTACATAAAGAAACAGAAAACAAATAAGTAAAGTTAATGAGAATGTAACTAAAATTATATATGTAATACACACGTATAAGATTAGTGATATATCTTTAAGAGAGAAAATAGGTTTTGGGATAAAAGAATCGTTAATAAAATTAATTAAATAGTCAGGAAGGAAGGATGCACTACAAAATAATATACAATTAATAAAATAAATAAATGAAAAGTAGTAATAGTCACAAATCACATAGTATAATGGAGAAAAAAGGAAGTAACAAGACAAAGGAGAAAATTATTTGAAATATTTGCAAGAAATATTCTATATAATTGAATATTTTATAGTTCAAAAATATATCTAAACTATATGCATATGTATAAATGACATGATTCGATATTAAAAGTAATTTAATTTATAGACTAACCAAGACTCGAGGAATGCTTGAGACTTGAAGAAATTCCGCTTTTTTCACGTGGGGTATGAACTATTCTTTTTCCCTCGACGCCTAAATATTTTAATATGTATAGTCATTTCTTATTTTCAAACCAATTTCCAGTAATTTAAATAAAAGGCAAAGAATTAGAACCTTTTGTCTATTAAATATCTTGACATATTTATCTTTCTCATAAGAAATAAATTATATAATAAAATTTTGCAAGAAGTGCAGAGAATTTACTATTGTTTATAAATATCAAACGGTTTTTATATAATCGATATATGTTTATTTATATTTGAGTTCACGTTTATATGAATGCCAGAAAGTAAACACCTCACATTCTATTTAAATTCTATTCTATTATAAATATAAAACGAATAAAACGAAAGATATAAATATTTAAAAAATTGAACGACTAAAACTTACCTTAATTTATTTTTAAGATTTGCAACCTCCCTGGTTAGCTCTTCTTGAGATTCAAGCATATCATCCATTTCTCTTTGCGCTTTCCTTTTCATTGCTTTATGCCTGCTAATTTCTTCTTCAGCTTCATCAAGCTGTCTCTTCAAAGCTTTCATTCTAGCATTTACTTTTTCTGCTTGTTCTTTATATTGATCTGAATTTCTCCTTTCGTCTTCTAACTGTAAACTTAATTCCTTTAGCTTTTTCTCCAATTTTCTATTAATCTTCTGCTGTGCAAATCTTTCTTTTGCTTCAGTTTCTAATTGTTCATCAAGATTATTAATCTTTGACTCTAATTGTTGAATGGTAGCTTTGGTCTTTGCTCTTTGAGCAGTTTCTAATTCTGTGAGTTTCGCCTTCAACTCCTTATTTTGCCTTTCTAATAACAATTTGTGCGATTCCAATTTCTGTGTAGTTGATCTCTCAGTCGTTAAATCATTTGTTAGTTGTTCAATAGTTATTTGCGCTTTTCTAGCTCTATCCATTAACAGTTCACCATTTGATTGTTCTTCTTCTAACTCTTCTTCCAATGTTGCTATTCTAGCTTCCAATCTACGTTTTTCATCCAACATTAATGTACCCTTATTAGCATTATTATTGAGTTCTTCCTGTAATTCATCTCTTTCGTTCTCAGCAGCTCTTCTAGCTCGTTCACTGCTAGCATAATCTTCAGTTAATTGCATCAAGTCTGCTTCTAAACTCTTTACCTTTCTCTCAGTTTCTTTAGCACTTGCTGCAAGTTCATCTCTGGCAGCTCTAGCTTCCTCAGTTTCTCTAGTGCAATCTTTTATTTGGGCTTGAAGTTTCTTTAATTGTTTCAGTGCATCTTCTTTTACCTTATTGTGCATTTCCAATTGCTGTTCAATATCTTTATAGTCTGCTTCCATTTTTTTACGTTGTGCAATAGCGGCAGCTCTTTGTTTTCTTTCATCCTCTAATTCTGCTTCGAGATCGCGCAATTGTTTCACCAATCCTCTTCGTTTCTCCTCAGCTTGTTCTTCTTTAGCTTGCAAGTCTCGCTCGAATTGGGCTCTTAGAGCTTGCATATTTACTTCTAGACGCAACTTTGCATCTTCCGTAAATTGTAACTCATCCTCGAGCTCTTCTACTTGAGAACGTTGCTCCGCCAATTGTGACTCAAGAGCACGTTTTGCTTTTTCTAGTTCATGCACATTTTTGTCTGCTGTTCCTTGATTGTTTACGAGTTCGTCCAATTCTGATTGGAGACCTCGACGAATTCGTTCGAGTTCTTCAACTTTCTCATTCATTTCGTCAAGTTCTCGAGTTAAGGATAAGACACGAGTTTCTTTTTCACGAGCCTCACGTTCGGCAGCATCACGTTGCTCTGCATACTGTTCAGAGACCGCTTTTTCTTCAGCCAGCACCTTAAAAATAATAATAATACTAAGAGAAAGAGAAGTTTTAAAATTGATCATACTAATTCTACTATTACTTTTGAAATTTATTAAATGTTTATTATATCTAAATGTAACGTAAAAATGAATGATATTTATATTACTGGTAATTAACATCTTATAGACCGTGAATAATCTGTGAGAAGCGTGCAAAAAATCATACTGACGATTACACGTTGTGCTTTAATAAACATCTTTGTGAAACTGGAACTTTTGAAGCCGTATAATGTTATAATAAATTATATAATAATAATCATGATATATAATTAGAAATAGAATTATTAGATAATATATACAAATAATTATATCCGATTAAAAGTTTGTGCATAAATGGTCCATAAGATATTCAATATTGTGTAAAAATAAAAAATGGTTCAGTGTAAATAATTTTTATATTGTTATCGGATACCAAATTTTCTACATTAAATATTATGAATCATTAATAATGATAATTGAAAAACTCACAGAAAGTTCCCCAAACTATCGTTAATAATTAAAAAGAAGTAACAATTCTATTAATTGAAAATTAATATGGAATTAAAGAATAAAAATTAATAATAGAATAATAGAATAAGAATATATCTAGTTATTCAGATATCGTTAATAATAGAAACAAATAATCAATATAATATGAATATTAAGAATTTATTGTATTGTATATAAACTAAGAATTATTAGTATTAAATTAAATATAAATTAAGAGTTTTAATTTTATATTTTTCCAATTAATAATCAAAACTGCACCCACAGTTACCTTATCGAAATTTTTCTGTTTCTTCTCCAATTCCAGCACCTTTGCTCTTTGCGCTTCGAGCTCAATGATACTATCTTCTAATTCTGCTTGAATCTTTTTCTTTGATTTGTCTAATTTATCATTAGCAGCTTGTAGTTCTTCAACTTGTCTTTGAAGTGCTTCAATGTCTTTCATGCACCGCTTTCTTGCTTCTTCCAATGCTGTAGCAGCTTCAGTTTCTTCCTCAACTCTTTTCTTTGCTTCAGCCAATTGTACAGTTAAGCCCATAACCTATTTTAAAAAAACAAAGCTGATAAATGAAGGTTTCATTTTTGTGATTTTTTAAAAGCATACAACATTTTTTTGATTAACACCCAGATATTGAAAATAACGAACTTTATAATAAGTAACTACAATTAAAGTTAGTTGAGTGCACCTACATTTAAAAAGTTTTAAATCATCAGTTAATTAAATGATTAGAAATCATACCTGTTTATCTAAGCATCTCTTTGCCTCCTCTTCTTCTTCTAATTGATCATGCAGACTTTCCTTTTCACTCTCTAACGCTCTCAATTTTGAACTTAAAGCTAATTTTTGTCTTGTTTCCTCTTCAAGTTGTTGCTGAAGTTCTGTAAATTGAGATTCGCAAGTTGCTGAGGCTTTCAAGGCTGCAGAAGCTTTCAACTCTGCTGCCTCTAATTGTTGCATAATACTTTCAGATTCTTGTTGTAATTTTGTTACTCTTTCTATCAGTTCCTGCCTGTTTCTTTCCACTTCTGCAAGTTTTGCATTTACTTCAGCAAGTTGTTGTTCAGCCTGTTTTCTTCTTCTATCTGATTCTTGTCTGCTCGCACCAACAGACCTAAGTTCTGTAGCTAAATCAGCATTTTCAGCCTCCAACGTTCCCTTTGCTTTTTCTAAAACAGCTTTAGTTTTCTTTAATGCATCCATTTGTTCGTTCAAAGCAGTCAATTCCTGCGTGTGCTTATGACGCATATCCGCCAATGTTGCTTCGTGTATTGATGTTTCTTCTTCTAAATTCTTTTTTAATGTTGCTAATTCCTGTTCTCGTTTGCTTCTTAATTCTTGCTGCGCAGCAGTTGTATCTAAAGAATCTAATAATTCATTTTTCAATGCTTCTAATTCCTCATTTAAGTCTCGTTTTAGTTTTTCTGCTTTTCCCCTAGCAGCCTTTTCAGCTTCTAAGTCTTCTTGAAGTTCAGCCAATTGAGACTCTAATTCACGAAGTGCTTTTTGAGCTTGAGCTTTAGCTGCTCCTTCTTCATCCATTTTTGCCATTACTTGATTTAATTCTTCTTCACGTTTACCAAGTTGCAGTTGAAGTTCCTCTACCTATAAAAATTTATATTATTACTATTGTTTTATACATTTTACTTAAAAATATATTTCTTACTTCAGATTAAAATTATTCTTACTCTTTTCTAATGTACTTTTATTGACAGAAAATAGGAAAACAGAACTTATAAAAATCACTATACCTGTGTTTTCCTTTCTGCAAGTTGTTCCTTCAAATCTGATACTTCAGTTTCTATTTTCCGTTTTGATCTATCTACTTCCTGTCTTTGTTGATGATCTTTTAACAACCTTTCTTCAAGATCTGCAATCGTTGCTTCATGTTTTGCTTTTAATTTGGATAAGTGCTTCGCTTTTTCTTCTTCCTCAGCAAGTGTCTGAGATAAATCATTTGCTCTTTCTTCGAGGATCTTTTTCTCCTTCAATAATTTTTGATTTGTATCCTCAGAAAGTGCAAGGTCTTCCTCAAGTTTTTTGATTTTTGCATCACATTGTACTTTCTCTAACTGTAATTTCTGTCTAGCAGCTTCTTCCTCCTCTAACTGTTCTTCAAGATCACTTATATTTAATTGCAATTTCTTTTTTTCTTGAGTTAATCCTGCACTTCTTTCTTCTTCCTCTTCAATTCTTGTTTCCAAATCATGAAGAATCTCTTCTAGTTCTTGCTTTCTTGCGGCTAATCTCGCTCGCATTTCTTCTGCTTCTGCACATAATTCGACTTCAGCTTGTAATTGTTCTGCTAACATAGTTTTTTCTTCCATAGCTTGTTGATATTTTCGTTCATATTCTTGTGCAGAATGTAATTGCATCTCTAACTTGTCCCGTACTTGTTTTAATTCATCTTCTTTTTGAGTCAATTTTTCCTCTTGTTTTGTCACTTCTAGAAGTGGTTTCACCTTCGTATACAAACGCCACCATTGCCAATTTCTAAGTTTTAAGTAAGCAGCACAATTTCGTTGAATAATTCTAATAGCATTTAACTGTTGCAAACGTTTCTGATAATTTCTGCGAGCAAGAAAACCACGACAGAATGCTTGGAAATTGACAATTATGTCAGTAATTTTATAATCACGTTCTTCTTCAAGATGAGCCAAAACTCCAGCACGGAAGAAAATTTTTGATTGACCAACGCGATAAAGATTAGGGTCAAGTTCAAGAGCTTGAATCTGAAATATAGATTTTGTGAAATTACATATACATATATGTTTTAAATTTCTAGAACAATTAAGAGCAAATAATAAATTATATTATGTATATAAATATATATATATATTACAAATATTATTATATATATATATTATAAATTTATATATGTACATATAAATTTTAAATCAATATAATCAATATTTTACCAATTATAATATTTTATTAATATTGAATATTGTATTCCATCATCATTATTATTATTGTGATATTCATTCGTAGTAAAAAATTCAATATATAAACAAGATTACACTTACCATTTTCTCGCAAGCTTTCTTTCCATCCATAAACCCTTTAGGAATAGCATTTGGTGTTAGAAGTTCGTATCTTTGTCTGAATTCTTGAAATGGTATTCTATTTGGAAATCCTTGTCGGCAAATTCGAATTCCTTCTAAAACTCCATTACATCTCAATTGATCTAATACCAATGGTGCATCAATTTTTCCAGCCTTCTTTTCATGATTTGGTATGATGCATCTTACAAAATTAGGATTTGTGTTTCTTAAAGTAACCATTAATTTTGCTAATTGTTCCTTGTACAATTGAGAAACTGTTCTGAACATGCCTTTCCTTGTTCTTGCACCAAATTGTGTATCAGTTAATGCTTGTTGAGCCATTCCAACAATTTCTGCGTCTTTCCAAATATGACAAACGAAAGGATCTTGTGAATTTTGTAAAAGGCTAACAACATTTTCATTCAAAGGATCCATATTTTTCATCAACCATTTGGCAGCTGAATAATCAACTTTTCCAGCATAATGTATGATAGCAAAATCTGCCACACCTCTGAAGTCTGTTTTCATGAATTTTGGATGTACACTATGTGCACCTACTAATTTTTCAACAAATGTTTTATCTGTTGCTTTAGGGAACCAACATTCTTCATCCAGTAAAGCCATGATGCCTGTTTTGAATTAAAATTTGCTTAAATTATTGAAGAATCATTGACGATAAATAAATATAATTTGTAAATAACAAAGTTTCCAATAGAAACATTAAGTAATTCAATTTTAAAACACTGAAAAAGTAATATTAAAATGTATACAATGTATTATTTAAATTCAATAGCATGTTACTTTGACCGAGTGACTTCAAAAAGAAAATATGGAACGTAGATATGTATTAAATGTATAAGCTACATTAAAGAGGAGGATTAAGTAATTCGAACGTACCCATCGGTTTGTCAATCAAATCAATAGTTGGTTGCAAATCTAATCCAAAATCAATAAATTTCCATTCAATTCCTTCCCTTTGATACTCTTCTTGTTCCAAAATGAACATGGTATGGTTGAATAATTGTTGTAACTTCTCGTTAGTATAATTAATGCATAACTGTTCGAAACTGTTCAACTCGAATATTTCAAAACCAGCCATATCTAAGATACCGATAAAACTTGCTCCTTGTCTTTTTGTCCGATCCAATGATCGGTTGATTCGGTTTACAAGCCACCTAAACATTCTCTCATAGCAAGCTTTTGAAATTGCTTCTACGGCAAATTCAACTTGCTCTTTTGTTTGTGCTTTCGTTACGAAGTCTCTACCCACTTTAATTCTTGGTTTTAAAAACGCTTTTGTCATTTCTGTTACGCTCAAACCGAGTAAATGAGAAATTTTTTGAGCAACAGTATTGTCCGGTAACGTGGCTTGATCCGAGTTCCTTTCTTGACGGAACTGCATAGAACCAAATAGCATTACCGCAGACACGATACGAAAGATCGAAGAAAAATCTTCATTTGTCATTCCCATGATATGCATGGACTTCACGGTTGAGAAGAACTCAGCTGAATCGTCCACTCCTGGAACTGGTAATGCGCCATTGGAAAGGAACGGATAGTGTTTCGGATCCTCCAAGATAAATTCCTCTGAAATTTTTTAAATACTGAATTATTTTTGTGTTCTTTTTTTAAATATGTTAAAAGAATAATTGTAGAGTATGGAAAAGAAGATAACTGTTATTTACTATCTTTAATGAACTTAATGAACTACTATTTTCTAACTATAATGAAACATACAATATGGATAATATTTAGTATTTCCTTTTTTTGAAATATATTCATTTTGACTTACGGTAGAAAATTCTATTTATACGAACTGGTTGAGAGACGAATAACTTATATCATTGAAATTGATATAATAGTAGTCTACTGTTTCTTTTCTCTACTTATGATTTTTTGCTTACAATTACTTACAATTGCTTACAATTTTGTTGAAATAAATAAAGTTCATAAAAACGGAGTTCTACTATACTTTAGTTTGTTCTTTAACAACAATAAGCATGACAAATTATTTGTCCTATGATCTTGTATAATCGAGATCCAGTGTTATTGGAACTTATCGAGAATGAAATATTTAATTGAATTGCATTTATTCTGAATTTATGCGAATTCGTGCTTGTGAACTCGTAAACGAATAAAGATAAAAATTTAAAGCCTGAATATGTACTCAAATCTGTATTTACAAAATTAATTTTTTATTTCAATTTCTCCCTTTTTTAGAAATTAGATTATTGTCGAATTAAATCGATTTACGTTGTTTCATTTTAGAGATGCAGCGCGAATGATTCATCAAAATATGTCATTTTCATCTTCCATCTGCAGTGTTGCTCCAAAGTGCACAGTGAACGGAGTACAGCTGAGCTTTACAGAATGGATGATACACTCATAGTGAAACGCCATTGACAAGTACATATAAACGCATGTTGAATGCATAATTGAACGATCAGTTCGCATTTCTATGATACACATCGTACAAAATGAATATGGAAATGAATGCGGATAAATCAGAATTTTGATTTTTGCAAATTAGTGAATATAATTATTATGGGTATTTGCTTATACAAAATGTTTTGCTACGGGTAAACGAAACTTTGTGAGTTGTTTTTTGGTGTTATTCTAAGTATAAAATATCTAATAAGCATATCATTACTCCTAGTGTGCTAAAAATGCCTCTTAATGCAATAAAACTAATTATTTATCCACAGTGCTCATTTGGAGTCTTCATCTGAAGCATTTATCCAGTGAAGTTGTCTAAATACTGTGGCTTTGATCCTTCATTTTCTCTGTGGACGAATCATCGTCAATGGTTCTCCAATGTGAAACAGTGTAAATTCGATTTTATTACAATTTAGCCATTTGCATTTTGTCTCGTACACAATTTAATTTTATAAATGTCCATATTGCATCAATTCCATTTGGGATAATATATTCTTCCAACTTTCAAAACAGAGATTTATATATTCTGCCATCTCATAAAGAGAAATTTAAACAGGAAATGGAGAACAAGGACGTTCTAAATTTGTATTTTGACGAATGAAGAAACTGATGCATTCATCATAGCGTTACGTTATTAAACGACGTCCAAAATGATTCGTTGCCTGACATTCCACGCATAAATAATTGAACTTCAAGTCAGGTAGCACAGCTGAGTCATCTATGAAGAAGGTTGTTTCAAATCGTTCGTATCCTGAAAGAACAGGCTTAATCGGAGAATAGATTCGGCTATGGATCAAAATATCCCTAACAAGTACAACACATAATGGGCGGAAACGTTCAGTGTCTCGAAGCGGGAATATCGATTCACTTCTCCGTTGCGAATAGTAATAAACAGTACGTCCTATGGGCTTGGCCTGAGTCAATAACATTGTACACGGCATAAACGTGCACAGAATAAACCTATATAAAACAAGTTGAACTGATAATGAACTGATAACATATATCATCATTTCCATGAATCTCAATCTCATATTGTTATTAAACCAATAAATTCTAAAATACTTCTTGCAATCTATTTACGAAGTTATTCGTGGCAATGAAGCTTTTCCCTCAAATATCGTTTATCCTTACAGATAACATATTAAAGCGAAAGAACTAAAAGAAATTTGTGTCATAAAAGGAAAATTATGAAAAGTGTAAATGATTTTTTTATTACCAATGATAAATGTCGACTTACTTTTTTGATCAGCGGAGGCACCCGCTAGAAGTTGATAAAATATGTGGAAGGTTCTCTCATCTTTCGCTTGTCGAATTGCTCTTGACTTTTCCAGAAGATAAGTCTCTATGTTTGCGCCGGCAATGTAACCCGAGGCATCGAAGTTTATTCGAATAAATTTACCCTATTTCATAAATTGTCAGTTATTAACATCATTAATTACCATTAAGGCAAATTGCTTTTTAGGTACAATTAACAATGCACTACTTAATATTTTCTACTTTTAGATTCTTATTAAAAATATATATATATATATAGATATATTTTAATAATAAAATATATATATATTTATATAATACATATGTTACATTATAATTAATATAATATATCAATATATAATTAATAAAACAACAATATAAATATAATAAAACAAAAATAACAAATGAAAAATATAATTTATATAATATATAATATAATATATTTAATAATAAAATAAAAAAAATAATATATATATATACGTGTGTATATTTTTTCTATTTTCTGAAGCATAGTAGAAAATATTAATTTCATTGCATTATATCTGTTAATAAATACTTGTAAAAAATATTTGTAACAAAATTAATTGTTTTTTATTATACAACTTTAGAGCAGTATATGCAATCAATTTATAGAAATAATTAATTAATAGTGTATTCTGTTTCTTAAAGTAAATATTTTATCTGAAAAAAGATTTTAAGAATTTCATAAGAGGTTTAATTGTAGACGAATATCAATGTTGAGAAAATGTTCTAAGGAAAAAGAGCAATATTTCTTGAACTTACAAATCGGGATGAGTTGTCATTTTTCACTGTTTTAGCATTCCCAAAGGCTTCTAAAATTGGATTCGCTTGTAGGAGTTGTTGTTCCAATTCACCCTATCATCAAAAATTAATTACATTAGTAAACATAAAAATTTTTAATTTATCTCTCAACGTATGTATCTGTTTATGTATTGTTTTTAGCAAAATTATATTCTCTGAATTTATATTGTCAAACGCATTTCATAATATTTTAAAAGTTCGGCGGAGAAGTTATAAAATATAGACGTATCTAATCTACAAAGTTACTGTTAACTGACATTGATAGAAATAGAAAAAAAGCATTTCCTTCAAATGGATCTGCAAATAATAGTAAACCGTAAAATGTAAAAATACTTTCAAAGTACTTGTAGAATTGTAGATAGTTTGTAAAGATAGTCACAACTTTATTATATAAGCAATAAACGCTTCTTATAAGTTAGTAATATTTAAATAAATAATGCATCATTAAACAAATTTACAGTACGTGCGCAAATACAATAAATTTTTAATAGAACAACAAATTCATTTATGTATACTTTAGGAAATTTGCAAAATAATTGCGATAAATAAAACATGAGCAATGCATGAAATGCAACAAGAATTATGATATAAACAGATATTTTTTAAAGAAATATTATATCATCGTTTATTTCACTACAACTATACATGTTGCTAACTAACTAATAATTGTCTCATCTAAATCACCAAACAACCAAAATAATAATAATTATTTCAGAACAATTAATAATGTAAAAGCGTAATTCATTACCCATTGTATCTAAAGGATACAAAACGTTGCATATTATCTTAAATTGAAGAGTGCTTGGAAAAAATACAGTGTTTCCAAGAAACAAGTATATTCAGGAGGATAAGAAAAGTTATGCATTAACGTGGACCAAATTTATGAAAAAGAAAAGAGTATCTGTAGGAAAACCTACGTGTGCCACTTTTTAGTTGTAAAGAAAACTCAATGTTTGATTCAATTAGACAAATGGCATAGACAAAAGCTAAGAAGCAATTAACTAATGTTTACTGGCACTATATCTTTTTCTATAAAGGAGATGTTGTGACACCATCTTCTAGCATTATTAATAATTGTTTAGTAAGGAAAATTGCACCTAAATTCTATTCTTTCTCATTGGTATGTGGAACATTTTCCAGTAAAAAATCAAAGTTTTTCAATCTTGGCACTTACAGTACTTTTTACAGGCACCTTTCAATTAAATAACAGAATTTATAAGTTTCTATTTAACTCAAGAATCAATATGAACTTTTTAATAGATATAGCAATCAATAGAAAAAAATGGCAAGAAGCTAATTTCTCAGCTTGCTTTATCTATTTATGAAATCTATGTAATCAAAGCAATAGTCGATGAAATGGCTAAATTAGTTATAATCGTGTTTAATGTTTAATACAAAGAAAACATTGATCTCCGATATTTACCATTTCCATTATTATAAAACAAAGAATATCATTACGTTATTTAAAACTTTATACGATTAAGCGCAAAGTAAAATAAATATGTGGCAAGCATACAGCACACGCACACACATACATAAACACGACAGCGAATATATTAATAAATAATTTAATCAATCGACTCTCACGTTAATTACCGCAAATTTATCCGAAACATTTCCGGAACCCTGAATCCAGCGAGCAGCAGTAAAAAAAAAAAAAANAAGAGAGAATAAGCCAGATTACGTTTCTATTAAGATTGGTAATATTAAATATAGTTAATTTACATATATCATTAGAGAGAAATAAGTATTAAAAATATCCGATAGATGAAACGAAGACCCAATAACATACATATATTTTTACGTGCATAGAATATATGAAGAGGTTAACAAAGTAATGGGAACAAAACTTCCAAAACCTGGGAATACAAACTGTTAGTGTTAACTAAAGCTAAGAACAAATAGATATTACAAAACAGAAAGCAAAAAGAAAAATAAGAAGGAAATATAAAGAAGGCAAACAGTAGCGTATATATCGCGTGAGCGGAATGTTGATCATTTTGTTGTTGACTTACTATGATTAATGCCGGACTTGGTGTCTAGGTATGTTGTAGCCGCCGAAAGTCAGCACCGGGAATGAAAGAATTTATAAAATTAAATTCACGAGCCTTAGTTCACGAATCTAATTTTCATTCGAAGTTTTGGCAAACTCAAACAACTGAAACACCAGCAAATGTATATCCAGAATCGCTCGGAGTGAATCAGTGAAATCCGAGTAAAATTCCAAATATTTGAAAGTTCGTCACGAGTAAGATTACGCAAAAAAGAAAAAAAAAAAAAAAAAAAAAAAAAAAAAAAAAAAAAAAAAAAAAAAAAAAAAAAAAAAAAAAAAAAAAAAAGAAGGAAAAATGCTGTTTCCATTTGTAATTACTTGTGTGATACGTGTCATTGAAGGTAACTCGAGTTTGATTCACAACAAGTATAACGTGGATGTTTTTTTCTACGTTCGTAGAAAGATAATGTTTCCATCTAAACGCCATACACAAGCTATTTTGAACATAATTTACGTTAAATGAGAATATTCAATTCTTCAACTAAATATTATGACTGTGGCGTGTCATGCATTATAAAAGCTCTCGGAACTCTTTCTTAATGATTTTGCAGTTTAAACAAGATTCGTGGCGTTGTTAATGTCGAATTATGAAACACGTGAAAAGGGAACGACGATAGTTTTTTCCTATATAAGAACACAAGTTTCGAAGCATACGGTGACTCAGAACAGTCCGACGGGAATGAGTCAAAGCCGAGTTAGGCCGATAAGTGGATCGTTTCACTGAAAAAGGAAAGATCCTTCGAGAGCCAGTGATCTACGATGGCCTATCATTATCTATCGCGATCGCAAAACAGTCGTATAGTATTCGATGATCGAGTTTTTAAACAGTTCACGTAACCCTTGCACAATCAACATTTAATGTACGTATTTGTCCTTTGTTTCGTTTCCTTTTTTTTTTTTTTTTTCTTTACTATATCACGTGTAACAACACATTGACGACATTTTCAGTAAATCACGTTCGTTTGATTGTACAATTATTAGTAGCTAAATACAATTATGTATATACTGAATTCTTAGTACTATATATAATACATTCTTATTATATGTAAGATTATTTTGAACGAAACATATCTCCGAGTAAATATTGTTTATGAAAGTTGTTTACATTATGTAATCAAACTGGTCAATGTTTTATTTTCTACAATTGATTAATCAGTTTTTCAATAAAGATAACTTCTAATTTAATCGAGAGTACTAAAAATATATCTCTACATATACCGAAATATCACAGTGCTTTCCTTGGTTTAGGAAGTTCAGTATATTTTATCTTCGTAGTCAAATTTTATCTACTATAACTGCGGAAACTGAGGCTGAATTTCCTTCCTGTGTCATTGTTCATGATATCATACATGTATTAATTTGCATAAAATTCTAAGATTATTACGATTACGTTTATATTTTTTAATGTTAAAAAAATGTACAAAATACGATTATCGGAGAAAATTTTATCGACAAAATTTTTAATATTTACATTTTTATTTACTGGAAAATTTTAATAATTCATCATTCGGGTAACATTAAAGGTCAATTTTAAAATAACTTTTTATATTATTTTAAAATAGATGTTTGAGATAAATAACAATTTTTTGAATAATTGAGAAAAGCTTGACCTATATATTAACACATGGATTGATATAATTTTTATTTCAATTGCTTAATAATAATTTAATTGAGCTGAGAGATTTCAAACTTCTATATATATGTAAATATTATTTTTGTATTATATAAATTTCCTTTTGTATAATTTGGTTTGATATGTGCATTACGTATTTGTTTATATTCGTATGAAATTTACGAAGCATCATGCACGAAAAAAGAAAAGGAAGAGTATTTACAGAAACTTTCATGCACCGGGTGAAATTTACAATGCTCTCAATTACTATGTAAATAAACTCTTTCTAAATTTGAGTCCTTTTGAGAAACATTCATTGGAATATATGGAAGTCAGCTACTTTCCTATATAATCCAAACAATTGTACAACAAATTTCAAAATAAACCGTCTATCTAATATAGAATCATTATTCCAGGATATATATTCGAATTATGAAACTGAAAGTAAAATTATTATTGAAATATTCACCTATAAAACCAAGATAAGAGTTCCATACATGTGCCGATGATATAAATTTTGTAATTACAAGTACTGAATGGAGCAAATAACTGACATGGACAATCGATTATTTATAATCATTTGCTATTGATATATCTTTCATAACTAATTTTAACATTATGATTTCTGTTTTAAAAGAAAAGATAACAATGTACTTGCATGTTCTCAATAATCAGTTTCAAAGAAAGTAAATATGAGAATATTTATATCATATACACAGTAAACAATATGTTTATAAAATAATAATTACATACTACTCATATATATATATATATATATATATATATATATATATATATGTGAAATCTTTTATCTCAATAAACTTTCTTTCATGGAACATTTCATACTTTTCAATCGATATAAAGAATTTAATTATATTACTATATACTTCTAAATAAGGTGTAAACATCATATAAAGATATGATATAAATCCCAGTAAGCTTATAAAACAATTTTCACTATCCGCGATATTAAAGATTAAATAAAAAAATAAACAGATTGACTTTATAATATCAAGTGTATTGCCAATTATGATGTCATAAAGTTAAATGTGTATACATGTATATTGAAAGGAAAGGACACTAGAAAGTAAAGATTATGTTCCGTATGTTGTTTGTTGAATGAAATAGTATTTAAACGTAACAAAAAGATTCACAAGTCGATCAGTTTTTCAATTCGTAAGTTACGAGAAGTTATTTAGAATGATAAATATAAACATATCTGTTTCTTTTAAGACTATAAAGATATCATTGAAGACAAAAGTATACGATCTAAGATATAAAATATAATAACATGAGCGATAATATGTACTTTGAAATATCTTTTGTAGAGTTTTCATAATCAGTAATATTTTTGTACAAACTCAATTAAATCAAAAATAATCCTAGTAGAAAAAACATATCAGTTTATACTTATAACGTATAATTTAATTAACATTACAATTATTATTAAGGCTACAATATTTTGCTCGATATTACGCACTGAAATTCTTTAAATTTTTAAGGATGTAAAAAAGAGGAAATATATAATCTCATTTAAGAAAAATTGAATGATTTAAGAGAGTTGCAAACTAAACGAGTATCTGTAAACGATTTCCCTCCAATACCTATTCCCTTTTATCACCAGCAAAACAGTATATATTCTTACAGCAACAAAAATATCTAACATCTTAATGCTAACATTGAAATGCTGTACATTACGATAGGTTTCGTTTATTCTACATAAACATAATAAAAGAGATCAGTGTACAGAGAAGAATGTATCCCTTCTATCAGTATACAACATATATACAGTTATTTATTTTATCTTGTCAATGATTCCTTTTCTTTACTGGAATATTTCAAGTGCTGAAAAATTCTTTTCACATCGAATCTCACCAAACATCGAGATATTTAGTTATTAACTTACCGCGTTTGATTTTGGTTTCGAGGCAGCGACGTATGCCAGGTATTGAATTACTTTTTTCGTGTTCTCAGTTTTACCAGCGCCGGATTCACCGGTGCATAGAATGGACTGGTCTTCGCGATCTATAAACAAAAATACATACAAAAGATCCGGTATTTCGAAGAAATAATAAACAAATACGTCTTACCTTCAAATTCAATAACAAAGCATAATCAATTACGCAGATTTTATTTTATGAGCTGGCCAGTAAAAACATTTAAAAGATCATAAAATGATATACAATTACCGACTAATTACAAACAATTAACTAGAAGACTAAATGAAATATCAAACAACCAGATGTGTCGATAACGCTTAATGACTAAATAAATTAGTGGATGACTGGACAAATAAGAAAACTAATTACCTTGAAGCATAGAACGATATGCGGTGTCCGTAATAGCAAAAACATGAGGTGGGACCTCGTGTCTCTTGATACCCTTATACCTCTCCATTATCTTTTCCGTGTAAATTGGCAGCCTCTTGTATGGATTTACCACCACGCAGAATAGTCCTGAGTATGTCTGCAATCATACCAACGAATCGATGAGTGGCCTGGCTACGAATCACAGAAAACGAATTTCAATCACGTTGATTTCTACCTCGAATATCTTGAAAATCGAATAGCATCGTTCCAACAATATATTTCACAGACAAAAGCTACAGACATCAGCGTAAGTGCAATTTGTAACTGAATAATTGATTTTTGTTTTTTTTTTTTTATTTTTTGCAGCCTAAGGGAATTTATAAAATTTAAAATGATATATTTATAATTCCAATGAAAACTTTTTTACATTTTCTACGAGAGTTATATTTTACGTATTTGTATTACGTACGTAAGAAAATTTAATAAAATTAAATTTGTAAATAAAAGCTACCAATGAGTAATATTTTCTGTTGTGTAATTCGTATAAGAAATTTTTTTATAAATCACATTTAACGCGATGGTTTAAGGTAAGAGTGATTTGGTGCGTTGGTGAATTATAAAATGAAACTGCAGTTATACTGTTCCTCCCTCGGCCAGACATTTCTGTATAATTCCAAGCGAGTAGCATTTCTCTTGCATTTTTCACGTAACGAGTTCAAGGTTAACAAGGTTAACAGGCATATATAAATTATTACTTAGAGAATATACTATAAAAAAGAATATTTCTTTTCTTCTTTTTCAAGTTTTTAACGTGATCCAAAATATACAATGGAAATTAAAAGCCTCGGTACTTTTTCTGTGCGTCGTTTATCGTGAGAATATTCTCTCCGCGCGAAAATATTTCTCACGCCTTTTAAACACCAGCGTTTAATCGTTATTTATACAAAAAATGGACAAAATTACTGTTGTGATTTTTTGTTTAACGCATCAGACGAAAGAAACCGACGATCGAGAAATCGACGAAACGTAAAAATAAAATAGCGCGAGGGGAAGAAACCAGTTGCAACTAGTTTAACGAGAATAGTATCGCGTTAAAGTTTGTTTGGAATTCGATTATCAATTAACGAGAAAAATCACACGCAATAAGCTAATCAATAGATTCCACTGGCGTTAATAATTCACGTAACAAACGTAATATATAAATCGTAGTTATACCGCAGTCTAACGTATAATCAATAACACAAAAATTTCACTAATCCAATGATATCGACGTCTTAGTCTAATTTTCATCAAATATTAGCTCTTTTGTTTCAACAACTGCTTAAGCGTTCAATTACAATGCATGTAATTCATGCGCCAGACACTTATAGAACTTACGTAGCGTACAAACTTGAAGCGATTTGCTACGCACGTGTTGTACTTTAACCATCAATAACCCCATAAATTGATAAACGGCTACACTATGTAAGCAGAGAAACGAACGAAAGATCGAGTTACATATATTTTGTTGAAAAATCTGACCAGGCTAGTGTAGCGAAAAATGTGACTCGTGTTCGATAAAGGGCTGAATTATAAGCCACATTTTGCAGTACGTTCATGCATTTGGTAATAGTTTCCTTTTGATGAATAATTTACAAGTTAAACGGAACGAGAAGCTGAAGGTATGCGTCACCATTCGGGAAAGATGAGCAAGCGGGTCGGTTTACACTTTCCACAAGTTCATACCGATGTGTAATCATGAAAAAATGTCAAGTAGGAAAGGATCTTGGAGATTTTTGTAGCCAGACTTAAAACTGTAACTTTCTATATCTTGCCGGTTCATTTTTCCATTATTCTCGTATAATAGAGAAATATATTCGAATGAAGCTGTCTATGTTAACGAAAATGTTTTAACAACTCATTTTACGATATAATAGTACCGGTAGTTGTTCGATAAGAGGTTAAATAACTTTGCTCTGTTTCAGTATCGTTGATAAGAGGATGGCGGTAGATTTGCGGTACATTCACTGAAATAATGAGACGATGACCTAATAATCGATACAAACAATCGTATTGTTATGTAATATGAGACAGACAAAAAATCATATAATAAAAATCGCAGGCTCAAAGGATTTTCGGGAAAAGAAATTAAGAAATTTGAGCTAAGAACATATACATTGTCAATACATTGTATTAAAGTAAATTTTTAATTTTTAATTTAAATTCTACAGATTTCCAATTTAAATTTTTCTATTAAAGAAGGGAGAAAAAAATGATTCCAAATGTTTAAAATCATAATAAAGAAAAGCATATCCTTTTTTCATAATATTTAAATATATAATATATCTGTATTATAAAAACCTAGACTTTGTCTCATCATTATTTATCCATTAAATGTTGAAAGTAAAACGTTCATTGGACATTAATGAATTAATAGCAAGAACGATGTTAATAATAACATCTACTTTGTTAGAACGTTTGCAATCCTTAATTTTGTTCAACAAATGTAAAGCTTTTCGCGCATAAAACATTGTACATTAAATTTTATTATCCTCTTCTTTATTGTTGAAATTGTATTGTTATAAATTCACTACTTTCTAATTTTCACATTTTTTTATAACAATTTCGTAGTTTACAAGTTGCAACTTTATATTTATAATGTTAATTAAGGTCAATTGCAGAAAAACATTTATAATCTTCCCTTTTTTTCTTCAAGACAGATGAACCTAACCGAGGTCGAACAAAGTCTCAATGCAAAGTAAGGATCCACGGCTATTTTGTTCTCTTTTTTTTTAAACAGAACTCTCTCCTCGAAGGTCTCCAAAACCGGTCTTTGAGAGTGTCGTGTCGTCGACCTGCCTAACATTCCTGGTTATCGCTCACTAACAACCACTGACTCTAACTCCCTCTAAAGGAAAATTGCATGTCTTTCTTGACTTGGTGACGTAGGATAAAGCTAACATCAGTTTTCATATCAATTCAGAAGAAATGAATCATTCACATTGATCTTCTTTGAAGCAGCACAAGGTGATCACGCTGTTTCACTTTGTCTTTCGTTTAATAGTTGACTTTTTTATTTTTCTCATTTTTAATAAAAAAATTTTGCCAAAAAAGGAGGAAAGAAAAAGAAAGCAAACAAATATGAAAACTGGAAAAACCTCGATAATTGCACAATTAATAAAAAGGGAATTTCTTTGTTATGCTCCTTTATGTGCCGTATATATATTATTTAATTATAATTAGTACGATATTTATAAACGAACATGTTTATAAAAATACAAAAGGCATATTTAGATATTTAGTGGAAGAAATATATCATGGAAATAATTCTGCATTCATTTTGTTGACGCATTTAAGAAAACATAATAGTGCAGTGTTTTCATATAATTAATAGTCATCAAGCTCTCAAGTTGTTGACTATTAAAATTGGTTGCGCGTGCAGAAATCTGTAGTAATTGAAGCATATTAAAGTGCGCCGTTTTCTGCACAATTTATCACGAGTTTTAGACACACGCATCAAGATCACGACACGATGCTATTATACGCATATACAGATTGCCACGAGAAAAAGAAACGTATTTATTATATTTTCGCTATTACGTGTCACTTTTACTATCAGAATCATCGACGAACATATCATGTACTTTCTATTTCCTAAAGCTTCGCAGAACTGTAACGCATAATAAGCATTTATGCTTATAATTATAATAACGCATAATAATAATACATAATATGTTTCATACGCAGTCGTAAGAAAACCGCGTATTAAAATCAGACTCGTACATATTTCAAAACTATATTTCCAACCGTTCTTCGCTTTAAACCCGTTAAAGTTCAGAATAGAAGAAAGGATTGGAGTTAAAGTTCGGATAAAAATAAAAATAGAAAAAAGAAGAAAAAAAAAAATAGAAGAAACGATGCTGTTCACGCGTAAACAATTTTGATATAAAATAAAAATCAATTTAATGTTAAATTATACGAAGTATCCCGGTTTTCAATATGCCCCGAATTAGTAGACACGTAGACATTTTTTTGGTATGACTTTCCGATTTATATTCGAGTAGAAGAGAGTGAAAAAGAAGATAGAAACAGACGAAAATCAGAGAGAGGGAAAGAAAGATATAAAGGAGTGCGGTCATAAAAAAGAAGAAGGAGAAAGAGCAGGAGGAAGAGAAGGAGAAGAAGGAGAAGGAGAAGGAGAAAGAGGAGGAGGAGGAGGAGAAGGAAGAGAGGAGGACAAGGGTATATGACGAAGCGACATGTTTAATCAATCCCGGAATCTGTACGGTTTCATCAGAGTTCGGTTTCTTTCCTAAGAAGACCGAAACTGCGTCTTGACTATAAAAGGCACGAAATCTTCAGCGAAACTGGCTCTTTCTCTTTTCCTCTTTAACTCGTCACTGGTATATTACATCGGGACGTTTACGGTACCGCGAGGAAGCAGGTTAAGGACACTCGTCCTTATAAGGACTCCTCCCTGATCGTTCTCTTTCTCTTTTCTCTTTTCCTAAATTCGATAGAGAAGAAACGCCAATGCTTCATATATAAATTTCCTTTCTCACTCGGCCCTATGTTAATAGCTTTTACCACGGTAGACTTCAATTTATTATCCTTTTATGGGAATTACATGAAAATATGAGCAAAGCACATATAAACAGGATCGAACGTTCCAACAGCGAACGAATGTTTCCAATAGCACTAACAAGTATTTAAGAACCAGACGAAATTACGGCTCAGTTTGGTATATGGATTCGTTCGAATTCTTATAATATACCATAGATGTTGATAACAGATTTTATTTATTGCGCAAAGAATAGAATTTCTTGCTTTAGTAGCAGTACGACGATTACGATCGATTATGAGCTGAAAGATTTTGATGATTTTCGGAACGTTGCACGGAATGTAATATACCGTGGATTGAAAGAAGAAAAATCAGCACGTACGAGGCACATGCATGACGTCATTCTCTCGTGTCCTAGAATGCTTGCCATACGTAAGCAGATATTTCTATATCGTAAGGCCCAATAAAAACCGCAATTCTTTTTAATTAATATCGACCGATAAAAGCCAGCATGATCTTCAGTTACGATTCCGTTGAATTGTTTATGGAATTATTAACGAAGAGAAAATTTGAGCAAAAATGCCTACAATTTTCATACGTTTACGTCTATGTCATCTATGGGGAAACAATCTTTTAAATTTACTTGCCGAATTTTTATTGAAGTATAACACGTAAAATGTTTCTTGTCTTTTGCTTCATCTTTCTGTTTTAATTATTCGAAAATTTTCTATTTGTCAATACTGCGAATGACAAGTAATTAATCTTACATCTTAGCAAGCGAAAACATTCGTAATATAAAATTAAAGGATCATATTATTATCCATTAATTTGTATGAATCGGTCCACATTTGTCTTGTTTTGATTTTACAATTTGGTTTCACAAAATTTTGAACGCAACCTTCAAAGTATGCTAAAAATTACGGTGAGTCAATGTGCCACACGTACGTGGAAATGAGGTATGGCTGTTATCAGCTTCAGATAAGAGTCAAGAATGAACTACAGTTGTGCTATCTATTAACATTGGAGTTCCAGCCTTCTTTGAAGTTTCGAGATCCTATAGCTCTCTCTATGTCGATTAAATTATTGTTTTCCAATTTTACTGAGTTTATTCTTTATTTCTATATAATACCAAAATGAATAAAACCACGTATGGGGATTATTTTTTCTTCCATATTAATAATTTGGTAATGACAGTAAATAAAGAAATATTATTTACACTGGTTCAATAAACGTTAATTATATATGAATAAAATTCAATATAAAATAAGACGATTATTCTTCTAATTTTTTATGAATTAGAATATCGTCCATTTTATATGTTTTACCATAAAACGATAATAAGTTATTAAATAAGTAAATGTATCTTTAATTATACTGTTTATAATTTCTTCTGATTTACTTTCATAAAAGATTTTATCGTGATAAATATTCTCGTACAAATATTTTTCGATAAAGTTCACTCTTTTGAAAAGCAAATTATGCAATCATTTATACAGCGGAATATTTAGAAAACATTTCAATTTACTACTTATTTACGAATAAAGAAAAAATGTTCAAAGATTTTCAACGGAGATAATTATCAGCTTAATACCATTTTTTAATTATTCTGTTTTTATATCATGTGTTCCTTTATAATTAAGTTTTTCTAAAATAGTGATGTTAATTCATATATGTTTATTATTTTGAGCACGAAATTTGAGAGAAAAGTAAATACAACGGTTCAATGAGAGTAATCTCAGAAATAGAATACTTTTGTTTATTGTTAGAAACGTACGAGAAAAAGCTTGATCACAACACTGTGAGATAATCAAATTCAGCGAGAGCCTTGGGTTAGGTCAGTGTTACGTTTACAAATCCGTTTGATTTATTTTGGATGTTTAGCTCATAATACAACAACAAAAAAACAAAACGATCGAATGTAACATTAAAATTTGATAATAACAATTGCTCGCGTTAACTTTAAATCAAAATGAATGTTTGAACTGATTTACTTTTCGTATTCTTCCGGTTCATGAAAACTGACTTGTACTAACTAAATTAGATAGCAAAAACATAATTAAAAAAAGCTTTAGCCATTTATAGCTTATAAATATTTATTAAAGATATCTTTCGAATTTGAAAGACAAAAGTATTGTAAAAAATAAATATTTGGTATAAAGAAATTAAATTTTGATAATTATATATTTGTATAACTATTTATGGTAGTATTAGTATACGTATAATGACATATGATTTATATTAAAATAATCACAATTTTTAATATAGACTGCATATTACTAATTCAGTATACTGTTTCCAGGTAATCATCCATTGTAGTTCAATGCATATAACTTATATTATATACTAAATATTTGCATATATATAAGAATCCTATAATATTTAAACAAAAGGAAGACTCAAATTACTTTAGACATAAAGTACTATATATCCAACTGTATAATTGACATAAAAAGATTGGGCCACACTATAAAACTAATTAAAGGATTAATATTAAAAAACCCGAATTTATGCATATGAAAATACATAAATTAATATGATTGTTATTTATATCGGATAATGCTAAATGTATATAACTGTTGTACAGGCCATAGTCTTACAAACTTTTGTCCAATAATTCATACACAAATTTATGTGTGTGTGTTTGTGAAATATATTAATATTTATAATTTATCTATATACTTATATAAAACAAAATGAAAATTATGCATTCTTATTATTTGCCTTAGCTGTACATTCCAGTTCAATTTTTTTAAATCAAAGCAGAAAAATCTTACAAAAATCACTTCTAGTTTAAATTTAAAAGTATTATGTTAACTTTATACTTTGTATACATGTATATGTGTGTACATATGTATATATATATATATATATATGTTCAATTCTTTGTTTACAATATAGTTTTCCACCTAGGTGATAAAAAAAAGAAATACTTTTTTAATTTAAATAAAATCTACTGAATAGTATCAAGATAATGATAACTTAATTTTGATATCTGATACAATTAATTTTTCTTTTTTCCCACTGATATTAATCTAGTGAACACGTAGATTGATAAGATATTTATAAAAAGAAATATAAAAATTAATTGATATCAGAAGTAAATCATGAAGAATTAATTATAAGCATATTTGCATTTGAAAAGAGTGTTACTTACCATGTAATTAAAAATAATTATTTTTTTTATATTATTATTATAAACAATAAATATATATTTATAAATTAAATAAATAATTTGTAAACAAATAAAGATTGCATAATAATAAAATAAAATTTTACTAAAAACGTTTATACACTGACAGACTGCATGCAAAAAAATAAATATAGCATTTATAGTAGCTCTACAATTAGTACACAGTAGTTTAATAGTAAAAAATTAATGTTATCAAGAATTATAGAATTGGTTTCTTTGTAATTGATCTTAATTTCTGCTCCATTTGAAATAAAAAGATGAGAAAGAAAACTTTATCACTAAGGCTTATCACCAATCTTTTATGATCTATTTGTTATATTTCCCTCAAGAAAACTAATCAAAAAATGAATCATTGGCTTTTGTTTGACAGTATTAGTAATGGAAAAGGATAAAATCTATCAAACTCACATAAATGAGGCCGGAGTAGTATCTGTCTTTGAGGTTATGCAGTACCGAAGCTTCATTTAGGCACGTTAATTCAGCCATGTCTTCAACTTTATCGAATTTCGGTGGATTCATCTTCTGAATATCATCTTTCGCGACAAGGACCCGTTTTCCAGTTTCGGCAATCTCCACTTCGACCTCATCACCCCGTTCACCCTTTATTCCGGCTGCAACGAAACCCTGAGTTTCGTGAGGCACCCAAACCAGCTTTTTCTGCGTCCATTCCGCCTGAGTTGCAGGATCATTGAAATTATTCCTGTCAACGGAAAGGAACCGCAATTCGGGATCCGAATGATCCACCCTCGAGTCGACGTCCGCCATTTTTGTTTTCGAGATCACTAGCTCCTCGAGCCGGCTTCAGGGACGAGCGATTCCAAGGACGATCCTCGACAGACTGACCTCTTCGTAACAAGGACACACATGTAACTATTCAACACTCGTTTTCCCGTACTTTTCGAGTGTCTATTGTCTAGTGGTGGTTAAGATAATCTGAAGTTGGAGAGTTTTGGACGATTCGTAGTTCGTTCTCCTTCGAGGCACCGTGTTCTTCTACCACCTTTAACGCTCTTCGAGATTGTTTTCTTTCTCACTCCTCGCGGCCATCTTCTTTTCTCCTTACCATAAAATGATGGTGGGGCTCTGTTTTCAAGGTAGGCTGCGTAGTAGCGCTCATGTCGCTATATGACGCGTCTCAATAGAAAACTGATTGGTTAGCAGGTAAATATATTAACACAGCAACCAATCAGAAATATTTCGTATACCATGAAAAAGAGTATTGGTTTAGACCATAAGTGAGGTATCCTTATTTCATTCTTTTCTATGTCCTGATTTTAAATATACACCTGACGATTCTTAACCGACAACTCACAGTAGCGCAATTGTAATGAAGTATAAGTATATCGATGATACACAATTTAATTATTCCCAAAATCTTTTTATAAAAATTTCTCTATTCGTTTGTTATATAAATTATATTTTTATTTCCTAAGTTTACAACATAGAGACGTCTAATTATATCATATAATATATTAATTTACTGTATTTTCCAAATTAAATGATATTTTACTTTTTATGTAAGATCCATATTTAATATAAAAATAATAGTGGTGAAATAATACATTGCTTTTTACATATGAAATTTGTATTCGAAAGTTACAATAAAACAATGTAATATTTTAATCAGTTGATAATTGATTTAATTGTTAGGGATTCTCTATTATACGTATTTAGAATCATTAAATAAATAGTATAAAGGAAATACGAAAATCTTGTCCATTTAAGATTATGTAGATATATTTTTGATGATATTTTTTATATACGTCTATATACATATTTACGTAAAATATAAATTTATTAAAATTCTTTGAAAAATTATTTATTTCCATGAAATTTAGACCGCAATTAAATATTTTTCAAAGATATATAATTTACACATATTTTTAATGTATTTAATAATAAAAATAATTTAAGGAGATGAGGATTTTTAAGATTGAATTTCTTTTCTTTATAGTCTTCTTTAATGTATTAACAGTAAATATTCTTGTTATTTCTACTTTATAAACTGTATTATGAAGAAATATATTAAATTAATAAATTATGTAACTAACTTTATTTATTGCAATAGATGGACTTCTTGCATGTTTTTATTTATAAATGATATACATATATACACAAATAATTTGTATAAATTTAAAGAAACTATAAACAAATGAACAAATTTTATTTATTAAGCACAGGTATATAATACTTTTTAAATTTAAAAGTTCTTATAATCTGTCTAACGAGACAAGGGAGTAAACGTAAACAAAATATGATTACTACGGCTGCAACTATTGGTCAAACTGATGACTCTCGAATGTCACTAGTTGGCGACCAATAGTTGCAACCATAGGAATCACATTTTGTGTACAGTTGCTGTCTTGTCTGGTTAGAGCACTATAGTTGCTCTAATATTCTACAATATTCCTTATTAATTCTTTAATAGGAATACAAAGGAAGGTACAAACGTAATGGGATCGCACGATAAAATATCGCCTGTGTGCGTTCAGGGTAACCTTGTCGGTAATCGTCAAATATAAACGAATTCATGAAGTCAAAAAAATTCATGTTTAATTATATGCTTTACATAATTCTGTATGTAATCTTGTGATTAATATTCTTTAACTGTTCTAGCAGAAAGGTGAAGTGCCAAAAGTATTCTACGCAGAAACATTCTATAGTAGAACGTGAAATGTGCACGATCAAATTTTTAGCTAGTATAAAACGATATTAATAATATCAACGATAGATGTAATACGTTAAAGTACGGATATCATAGTGGTTTTTATCTTCTGTATTTTTTGTTGTAAATTTAATTTCTTTTCATATTTATTTTGCAATTTGCAATTAGATTGTGTTAACTTATAACATTTCTTCAATATAATAATTTACACAGCAATATATATATATATATATATATATATATATATCTATTTGAAAAAGTATACAATTTTATAGTTGAAACATGTATTACGATAAAGGTTATTCATATGCAACTTATGAGGAAGATAAGGTAAGAATAAGTATGTATATAAAATTGAGCTGAACTTCAAAAATTATTGATTTCTTTTATATGCAATCCTATAGTTTTTGATGCATAAAATCTACCGAAATGTAGATTTAAAGCAAGGTCCAAAGGTCCAAAGGTCCAAAAGCTAAGAATCTATAAAACTAAATATTTTAGGCTATTTTACACGTTACTTTGACGCTATATTGACTTCTATCCATGCTTTCTCCAATGAGTGAAATCTATGAAAGCACTGAGTGAACGTGGTTGAGTTAAATTACATATGTTTGGCTACATGTATTTTCAATATGTTTGGTTTTTTGCTCTGACATGACTCAAGGCAAGCACGTAATAGTTTTTAAATGTGTCCAAAGTATTCACTTTTTTTTTTGCATTGTTACGTTTTATCCGTTCTATTTTCCTTTTTTCGCCATTTTGAAGTTTTTCTCATTTTATTTTTTATTACTCTTTATTCCATATAGAACAGTCAATCACACCATGGAATTTGTAGGTAAGTGAGGTTGATTATGATTTGCGATAGTACCTATTTTCTAGCTATCGCGGCTGGTTATGTTAGTACAAAATAATTCTTCGCAAATTTAACTACAACAAATACCCTAAAAATACTCTCTTTTAGTTATAATTTTTGATCTAGTGGACTCTGCAATTTAAGACTTGCATTTTCAGATTCTATGTATTAAGAACTATAGGATTGCAGACAAAGTGGTCAATAATTTTTGGTCCCCTGAAGAACAACCTGTGAATGTTTCTCTTTGAAACTTTCTCTTTGATAAAATATAATAATCAAATCTTTTCCAGGTAAAAGTTGTTGATCTTCGGAGTGATACTTTAACAAAACCAACCCAAAAGATGAGAGAGGCACTATCCAGTGCTGAAGTTGGTGATGATGTTTTTCATGAAGATCCAACAGTGAAAGGTATAAAAATGTTCTGAAATATTATGTTTAGTGTTAACACATACCCACACATACATATGATTCTTTATTTATAAATTAAATATTTTAATTGCTTTGTAAAGTAACTGTAAAATAATACATTAAATAACCAAGAAAGTTTGTGCCATTTTAATTAATAGAGATAAACCTAAAAATGGGACAAACTTTTTTGCCTACATGATATAATTATTAATGTCAACAATATAATTATTACATACAATATTATTAACAGTAGATAGGTTTTGTAAAGAAGTTTTTGGTTTTTAGTATTACAAGAAACAGCTGCCAAAATGGTTGGAATGGAAGATGCATTATTTGTATGCTCTGGAACTATGGCAAATTTAATTGCAAGTAGGTATAGCAGATTATATGTGCATTAAGTTGCACTTTTATTCAAAGTACTACAAGTTTTATTAATTTCATTACTTAGCTTAAAAAGATATTAATTAATAAACAATACTGTTAATTCAAATTGTTATGTCTTTAATGTAGATTTACACTTTATTAATGAATAAGAAATATTGAGTGGTATCTAATTGTACTTTCTTAAGTATCTAACACAAAGAAGATCAATTTTATATTTAATGATTATTTGTAAAAATATAAATATTTCCAGCTCTTTAAATAATAGGTAGACACTGTAAACACTGGGAATGTTTGAAATTTTATTTGATTTTTATACGGTAGTATAGTATTATAAAAAGCTAAAATTATAATTTAAGTATAAACTTTAGATATAATTTATACCTTACAAATATAAGAAATAGAAATTTATGTTCTACATGCTGTGTTAGAATCTACAATGTTTAGCCATTAAAGAATTCTTTATATTGCAACATAAATATTCTCTTTAATAACGGTAGTTAACAAATTAATTTTGGTAAATATATATCACATACATACACATTGCATGTATATTATAATCATGTTGATAGTAATAGTTATCTACTATATTTATTACTATTTTGTATGCAAATTAATATTTAGATCATATACTCATTTCAGTCTCTGTATTGCATCTATTATTTCTTCCACTTAATTAATAGTCTAATTAATCTTTAATCTAATTGTAATTTCTTCAAGAATGTTTTTATCTTTAATTGCAACAAATATTTTTGTTTTCATGCAAGATGCTTTATTTATATCTTATAAAGGTGTTGGTATGTAGCTATATTGGTGGAATGAAAAAAAGAGAAAAGGGCCAGGATTGTATATTATACTTTTTCTTTTCAAAAAAAGCAGTATGCTTTGCATTACTTTTAAGCTAGGTATGATATATTTCCAAGACTATTCAAATAATCTTTCTATTTTCATATTGATATATAAAAATCATCACTTTTTGTTTTACAACATGGTATTAGTATCAGTTATATAATTCATGACAATTACATACATAATAAATGTATTATAATAAAGATAATAAATAAACAATAAGTAAAGATTTCTTTTATTTTATTAGAGATTTTATCAAAAATATTGTAGTTAGATACATATGTAATTTTTTTATTCCAAACATATATTTTTTAATTATGAATCTTAATTAGAATTAATTAGAAGATTACTACAACTTTTTTAATTGTAATATGCAGAGATTAATTACAAATAATTGTTACAAGTATTTGAAAAATTCTAATAATGAGACATCATTGTAATACTTGATCTCACAACAGTTCTTGGGGAAAGATTTATATTTCAGAAGATAAATGGAGAAACCTTACTCTTAAACTACTTATCATCTATTCCTGAAACTAGATATAATTAATATGTTTTTCAATCAATACTACTGTGCAGTTCTATCAAAATGTTAAAACTATACTTTGGGAGTTCTTCTTAGGAAAACAGTTTTCACCTTATAACCAAATTCGTTCTCAATATTTTGTTGTTAAATATTTGATTAATATATATAATCGAGTTTAAGAGAAATTGGAATCTTTATCCTTTTATTTGTGTTAATTTTTCATAGAATATAAGTGCAATATGTATAATGCAAATAAAACATAATAAAAATACAAAAAGATACATAATAAATATAATAGATAAATAAAAATAGTACTCACGTATTGGTCAATCCATAAATTATACTAGATAGCATATATTTTCATAAAGTATAAGATGATATGAGAAACCCGATAAGCTTCGAGTAAAGCATTCAAGGCAATGAAGCATGAGTCAACAGCCGTTTGTAGTGACTCAGAAATGCAATTTTTCATGGTAAAACATAGTCACAGCAGATAGTGTGAATAAAAAAGGCACGATACTTAACTACGTGCTATTGAATCAGTACTAAACATCGTTGATTCGAAGATTAAGTTCGTTGAGGACGAGATAGTTATACCAATTGCAATATTTAATATTCTCGAAAAATTCAAGTCGTTCGGATCAATTTTAAAACGGTTATTCTATTTTAAGGCTTGTTCGAATATTGTTCCGTGAGCCACTGTAAGTCTAGTTGTTCTTAGTCGGTAATCAAGATGATGTGGACTTCCGGAATCGGTGTTCAGTATTTTTGATTGGTTAGTTGATTTAAAAAATAAATGTTCTGATGAGGAAGAATATACAGGGTGACTCGCCAGATATTACCACTTCGATTTACATGATTGTCACTATTCTCAGCGACAAATGTTTGGATAGAAGTTGAATGGTTTCGAAGGGTACATATTCTGATGTTTTGTAAGTGGACGCGTTAAGGACCTATAAAGAACAACTTCGATTTTTTAAATGGTATCATACATTTTTTTAATGCACTAATTGATGCAGCTTGTCATTCTCTATACGAAAGTATTAGCCTATTTGTATCGAAAAGCTATTAGTTTACCAGATATTTTAACCTTAGGTTGTTAAATTTAATACGTGTGTATATCGCTTACATTGCTTTGTCAGAAGAATATTTAAAACAGATAAAAATGTTGCTTGAAACTTTTGCATATGCTTGAGAACATATAAAATAGTGACCAATACAATTAAATGCTATTTTGTAAATTAGTGGTAAAATTTGACAGTTATTTGATGATTCAGAAAGGTATGCAAATACTACTTAAGAAGCAATTAGGACATCATTAACATGGACAAAATAAAAATAGCTTCTGTATGTAAGAATTATAATAATCAGTTAAAATCTTAAATGGTTCTATGACTCTTATAATTACATCAAGATTATAGTCTATTATTACTACTAACTTGAAAAATATCCTAACTGTGATTTTGTCAAATTTAGTGTATGAAAGACAGGAAGAACATAAATAAAAAGTATTGCTTTACATTCTTCCCTATAAGGTTCAAAATATGAATCATAGAAACATACTTTTAATAAAAATGTGCTTTTAAAATTACTGATTACAAGTATTATTTTTTTCTGTGTATTCAAGCAAATGAGCTTTTCAAATAATTTTTGTTAAGTACGAGGAAAACTATTTTTGCAATTTAATAATTATAAATAAATTTTCAATCTCAAACTCCATCTTTTATGTGAAACATTTTTCATAATAAAAGTCAGAAAAAACATTAACATATTCTAAAAAAGAATGTTGCTAATATATAGGTTTTTATATACGATGTATTTAGAAATTAATGCTGTATGTAATGAATCATACATGAGTTTCTGCAGCTAAGATGAAAGATTAGTTGTTTTATTTGAACAGTTTTATTCGAATATATTTTTTTTATTTCAGCTTCAAAGCCAAGAAAGGAGTTGGTTTACAATACTTTTTGCAATGTTACAAATATCTTATCCATTCATTCTCTTCGTTCATTCTTTCCTTCTTCTACAAATTATTTCTATTATTGTCTTACCATTATTTGTCTCATTTCTCTGTTTCCACATCTAATCTACGCTATTAACTTTATTAGCCTTTCGCTCCTAACTTTTTTACTTAGGTGCTCCGGTATAACTAACATTCTAAATATATTTATAGTTTTTGTTAGCACAGTAAAAACTTGGTAATCCTAATCTTAAGGGAAGAGTTTAAATCTTCTATGAAAATTTCCACTTACCGAAATTTTGATAGAAGCATATTGCGTTTTGCAATGAAGAAAAGAATGATATTGATGATTTTCCCTGCTCTCTTGCTTCCTTTTAAAAAAGTATGCATTTTTGCACTTGAGTTTGATAAAATTTCAGTTTTTGTTACTAAAAAAGAAAAACTATGGTGTAGTATTCGTCCATAAGGAGTGTAAGGGGATATAACTTTATAATTTTTAAATGTCTTGGTTTTAACTTTGTTTGGTAAAATGATTTTTTAGAAAGACCAATATTTTCAATGTCTTAATACTCAATCGGCTGCAGATTTTTGTAATAGTAATTTTCCTGAAACAGAAAAACTCTTTTGCAAAATATTGATGTTGGATATAGTCAATAAAGCATTGCATAAAATATCCATATTGTTACTTCTCTTCCCTTCATTTCCTTCAACACTTTAAAACTCTTTATCTATATCGAATCTTCTACATTTGATTTGTTTTAATTCATTTTAACTTTCGGTGCTGTTTCGTAAGTTTCCATATTCTTTTATTTCATCTGTTTTTATTTCACTCTCTGATTTTGATTCACAATTATCAATTTGATCTTCATTTCTTTCTTTCTCAATGAACAGTCTTTTAAATAGCTGTTTTGCATAATTTTTCACTACATATTTGGATGAATAGCTCAAAATTCATTTATATCGGGATATAAAATGTTTTTATTTCTCCGTTTCTCAATTTCACTTTTTACTACTTCTAATAAATTTAGTGGTAGTTTAGTATTTATGCACTTTAGTTTATTGAAAACATAGAATTGTCCTTTCTGTAGTCATTAAATTAGCACTTTCTTTATTTAGTTCCTGAACTGTTAACACTGTTGGCTCTAGGACAATTAATATATGATTCTACATACAATATAATTACAGTTAATATAATAAGAACAGTAACGTAATTTTTGGCAAAACGTTCCAAACGAAGATCGATTAATTCTTTATTTATACAATCAATTAATTTTAAAAATCTATTTATAGTTGATACAAATGTATTCCAACTAGTTCTTATATTTAAAATTAGTCTTAAGTTTTTTTCTTCCTTTTTGTCTTACCTGCTTTAACATATTTTAAAATGTTTGACGGCTGCTGTCCCGTACACATGACTTCGCTGTGTCATCTGTTGTTGGCCGCCGTCACCTTTTCGTGACCCCAGTTTTTTTATTTTTTTATTTTTTTATTTTATTTAATCGATACTTACACGTTAGACAAATGATTCCTATATTCGAAAGTGTTCTATTGAAGTGAAACGATTTCTAAATGCACTGAAAAGCAGCAGCTTGCGAGTCTAATGTTCCAGTAATAGCGAATGGTCAGAAAATGATTATAATATCCGTAACTGTATGGGTCAATCATAACATAAATAAATAAATTCATATATGCATAAGTACACAAAATAAATTATGGTAACACGACAAAGATTCAATAATGATGATGCATTCAATGCAATTTTCTTAAGAAGTGTCATAATTATACTAATAAATATAATAATAATAATGATATACTAAATGAAAAATGCCGGCGATTGGCGATAAGATCTACACGAAACGTGTGGTTGTTGAAGCATTAACAGGATTTCAGGTCGAACTGATGAATTTTTAAAAAATTTGATGAATTTTCGCATTGCGTTTAATACAGGTTTTATATAGCAAAGCAATACATAATTATCAGAACTTTCTTCGTCTATTAAATTTTCGACTTTATTGTTTAGGACAAGAATCGTTAAGGCGTTCTAATTTTGAAAGAATTTACATATAAGAACTATATTGGGGTTTTTGCCTCAGTTCTTTTGTTTTCGGTTTTCTTCTTGTGTTGCGTTTGTTTTTCTAATATACTGGTGGTAGCCGATGGCTTCGTTCGGCAATTTTCGGCTTTGTTGACGCCAGTGCTATCGCCCAATCGGCAAATTTCGCACGGCCATTGCTGTTCTACGGGGCGTCTCTTTATCATAGTGAACAACGGCGGCTGCTAATTGTTTACGCTTCCATGTCCGCCGTTAACCTTTTGTACATTAACCATTCAAACAGTTTCGACCTCTGCGTGTTCAAAAGAACCACAGAAGCACGCAGGGGTATAAATCGACGAGCCGTGTTCGGCTTGCGTCATTGTTAAATTACTCAGCCTTTTGGCAAATTACTCGGTTTTTGCAAATTCATCGGTAATTTACTTAAGAAGATTCAAGTACGTGTTCGCCTTCATCCTTTTGTAGTCTATAATACCTTAACTTTGAACCGTTACTCCTAATTTCATAGTTTTGTTGATATTTCCCGGTAACGAGCATGTTTTTTTCCCGTTTATAATATTTTTTGCTGTAAAAAATCGGCACTCGCTGAAGTTACCGGAATACATAGAAACTAGAAGCTTTGTGGCTAATTGTGAAAATTTTGAAAGTTATTACTTCGTCACGACTGCTACCAATTTACGTGATCAAGATTATGTTCAATTTCTGATTTATCTCCAGCTCGGTGAGTGATGTATCTTCAGTATTCTGTATTGAGTGTTGATTAACAAAATCTAAAGCTGTTTCTCTTAAATTTGTTTTAATTTACGAAGAAATTTCTGTATCATGTAGCATCTTATTTACTTCTTCTCGTATTTCATATCGACATACTGTTACTCATATTACTATACTATCTTTATAATTACTTCTATCTTTAAAATTATAGGTATCTAAAATTATAGGTATTAAAAATTTATAATTACTGCTGTGTGTAAGAGGGAATTTAGATATACACTAGACTCCTATATAAAGCGAATTTCTATTACGTGCTAAATAGCAATACACCGGATTTAGGAATTAAATTTGCTTTATCTCAACATTAGATTGTTTTCTTTATCATCACCGGCTACTTATGTGTTTTCTTAAGTACATACCGGTTATTTTGTTGGTGGCGCGGTCACTATTAATATCGTATTTGATAAAAAGGAAGAGTAAAAGTTGGCTTCTTTCTGAAATTCTCTAGCTTCTCCTCTGGTCTAATCGAACCCACAGATTCTCTATGGGATTTAAGTTCGGAGATTACAGAGGTGGATGTAAAATTTTAGGACAATTGTATAACAAATATTCCTGTACTATTCTCGCTTTATGTTTTGTATCGTTGTCCTGATAAAATTTGAAAGCACTTTGTATTCTCATATTGTTTGTACTTTTTCGTAGATTGTTTTTTAGAAGGTCTAAATATTTATTCTTATCTAATATATGTTGGATAAACACCAGTTCAGCCACACCGAAGTTTGAATCCATCCCCATATATAGCTTTCTTCTTGCTACACGACAACTTCAATACGATTTTGTTCTTTATATCTCTTACCTCTTTGTGATGGCTCTAATTGTGCAATTTCATGATAACTTTTACTTTTTTCTCTATGAAAAGTAACAAATTGTCTATTATCAAAACTGCTATTCTGTCCTTTTCGTAGCATGTCAGATTTTGAACATTAGCACTATGAAATATAACTTTGTACTGAGATAGAATTATATTGTAGCAGTTTGTATATAAAACAAATCTATTTTGTACTTTACCTTTTTCCTGAGGTTTACTAGATTACACAACATACCATACAAGCAATGTAACATGAAAATGTGACAACTTTTATTGTTTAAAAAGTAATATATAATTAAATGTTATTGTTAGATTGGAGTAGTTTATATATTTTTAATCTATAATAGTTTATCCTTTTGTAAACTAAACAGTATAATATTTAAATCATTCCCGCTTACACACAGCAATAATTACAAAAATAGTATGGTGTCCATTATTAATGTGCGTAACTGTATAAAATCTAAAGCTGTTTCTCTTAAATTTGTTTTATTTTGCGAAGAAGCCGCTCTATCATGTAGCATCTTATTTACTTTCTCTCGTATTTCATATCGACATATTTCTATTTTAAAGTCGAGGTTCTTACAGTGAAATATAAATACAGTATTTTTTGCATAGTCGATCGAAAATCGGGGTTGGATCATCGATTATCGTGTATGATTGCATATAATAAATACGGTTCGTCATTTTGGTGGACTCAGAAAAGTACAGCGCGAGTGAAAGAGAAAAATGTTCGGGAATGGGCTTGATGAAAAGAAACATGTCGGCTAAGCAATGCTTCCAACAACGGAACTTGTTTATTTCCAAGTTTTATTGAATAAAACTTTGACCAATGTAATTATGAAGCTTTTCTGATTAAAACAAGACCAAACACAATGTAATTAAAGAGCATATTTCCTTATTTAATGATATAAACGTACTTAAATAATGACATAATGGCAATAATTAAAAAATTAGAAATTTAAAGATTGTTATCATTTTGAAAAAAATCTGATAGATACATTGGTAAAAGTACGGTTTCAAGAAAATTAAAAATAAAGAAGTGTCATCATTGTTTTATGGATAATCAATATTTTCATGTTAATGTTACGAACATATTAGCTTTTGTGTTACAAAATATGCGAATTAACCCGAGTACTCGATTTAATTACCCGATTAATTTTATTTACTATTATCGTATTTAGTAAATTAATTTAACATTCGGATAAATAACTTACTTGTCGGATAGTCGAGTATGCGAGTATTCGGGTTGGAAAACTTATGTATAATGTGATCTTTCCCTGGTAGAATATTCTAAAATGTATGACAAATACGAAAAGAAAACTGTCAAAACACACTACATAGAGCAAAAGTAAATTTTCAGTTATTCAGAAAATTTAAATTTTCAGTTATTGTTATTTACATATATACAGGTTCTCACTCATAAGAAGGTCACTGAAATAAATCATCACACTTCATTATTTTTAGCAGATTTTGCCAAATGAATTAATTCCTTAGAAATAATAAAGTGTATAGCCGATGAATGTACGAATTTTCCTTTTGTCAAAGGAACTCCATTCATCGAGGGATTTTATAACTGATTTTTTATTTTAGTTTTATTTATTGTTATTGCTGGATGCTGGTTGTTCCTGATAAATGAGGTAGGCATAATAAAGCTTCAACTAATTTTTTTTTGCATTGGCAAATATTTGTTTTTGTTTTATATTTTTCATTTTAAAAACGTTACTGCAAAAAGCCACGAGTTCTTGATCTTTCTCTAATGTTTCTGTGGCTCTCAATATTTATTCGCATTATCCTTCAAACTTTCTTCCAAAGTTTTCAAATATTTCATCTTATTCAAAATCCCATCGATTGATACGAGATTTCCAACGTTATTCGCCTGCCACGCAATCCAATACCATCGCCGATCTACAACCATATTTTACCATGGGACGTAGATTCTTTGGATTTAATTCTGTATTTTATTCCTCTATACAGATTTACGAACGTAACTTTAAAAAATGTCAAATTTACTTTTATAAAACAACAGATACTGTGGAGAAAAATACCGTACTCCAGTGAGGATTATCTTTGTTAGTAGATTCATTAGCATATTCTAAATATAATATTTTATTCTTCTTACTGTTATGCCGCGGCTTCTCAGCAGAGGTAGGTTGAAAGATGTGAAGATTCTTCGTAAGAAATCTACGATATTTCTTAGAGACAGAGTCCCTTCTATTCAAAGTGGTTTAGCATTTCGAAATGTTGAGAACTTGGGTTTTCGGATGTGTATTCTTAACAAACTTGGTACGGATGAACGAACGAGCAAATTATCGCATTCACGAACTAACGAACTCCTGGCGACCTCACCAGTAGTAACTTTATATCAACGTTCGCTGTCTGTTTTTGGGACAACAGCTGGTAACAGAGTTGGTGTTTTGCTAGCCTTGCGGAACTCTGCTAACCTCAATGCTTTGGAACTAGATTAAAAATGTGCCGATACTGTGATATGAGGTGTTTCCAGGTTAGCGATTTTTTTCAGCATTACATAACATTATTAATAAACGGTCTTTTTCTCGCAAGTCGTGCATTTAAATCGCGTTTTCTTAATAATCTCCGATACAATTCTGTATGTACTTCTTTGTCGTACTGTGCTGCTACCATCGTCGTCAGTTGTGGTTCAAATGAAGAATTAAAATATTATTATTATTATTCTCGTACCTCTGAATTTTGCAAATTATTGCTCTTTCTACATTTTTTCGCTAACTTCTTTGATCGTCCAGGGTGACCTTCTTCTTCCTTAGAATATAATAAATTGTAGAAATGTTCCTTTCTAGGAGCTTTGCAGTTTCGCTTGTAGATTTTCTTTCCTCGTACCACTGTACTAATAATTCTCTTTCTGTCTTGTTCGCTTCCAATTTCTTCTAAAATTTTATTATATGGGCACTTGATCTTCCCGAAATTACAGCGCAAATTCTGCGCAGTATTTCTTGCAAACTAGCTATCTGTAAACTAGGCAACCTTTGTTTACGTTCTCTGATCCACCGAAACGAAATTATTATGAAGATCCTATACAAATTTTCAATACTTTTGCGATTGATGATCTGCTACTAATTGCAATAAATCATTCTATTTTAGATGTGCGTTCCCCAATTTGAATGAAATTTATACACAGATTATCCTCACATTTATACCCATGCATTATACATACGGAAATTTCAAAATACTTATTATCCTTGTTGGATTCCTGGATCGTATGGATCGAAGAATTGGACGGTTTTGATACGATTTCACGTGTATCTAAAATATACGCGTACACGTGTAGTTAATATATCCGCGTTTTAATCCATGTACTTCTCAATACACAGGTACACGTGTATCAAAATACAGGAGAACACGGATCATAATATCTATACATGTAGCTGTACATGTACTGAGGTTCACGAATACACGTATCGAAATGTATAGTTTCACGTGTATTAGCCCGTACTTCATGTTTTATTTTATAATTAAATATTGAAATGTTTAGATATGTAAATTGTTTATGAGACTTCATTTTTTGGTTTGCAGATGAAAATAAGAAACATTATGGTTTCGGTTAATAAAGTTTAATTTATTAATTTTTTGTTTCGAGATAAGAAAGCCAAAATATTAACATTTTGTGCAAGTAAATGGTTTCTTTTTTTTGTTACAATATTTTCAGCATATGAAAATATTCACAAGTTGGGAAATTACAGGGTATTTGTTTGTGCTAGCCTTCCACCATTCAACTTAATTTAAATCAAAACGTTATTGTGGTTCGGTCATCTATGTTTCTTTTTGAATATGAACGTCATTGCTATCGCTGATTTCGTCATATAAAAATTCAAGGGCAGATTTTTCGTGCGTCTTTGTTGCATTTACTGTATGTACTGCGTTTATTATATTCGAGTTTTGGAGAAAACGTTTGACTTCTGTACGAATTATTTCTTTTACTGTCCACTCTAGTTTGGAACTAGACTCGTAGACTCGTAATATCCGAAATTATAGCGTTTTTAAATATATAGACGTGTTCGCTGTTATCGACTGTCGGACACCTCGAGATTTTGAAACAGACGTAATAGATCTTAGTAGTAAATACGTATCTATTGTTTTCCTTAACAGGATTACAATGTCCCGTTCCCACACACATATCACACACGATATGATAAAATACAATAAAATATATCTTAAATAATTAAATATATACCTATATATAATCTAATTCATACAAATAAATATATACATATACAACCATGACCCAAATCTATGTACACATACTACCATAACTCAACACACATATAATATTTCCTACCCTAAACCTCTATTAACCAAACGTTTTTTCTACCCTATCTCTATTTTTATTACTTTCACCTAATCCCAATCTGTGATTTAACTCTACCTTACTTACAGCTAGGACATTACTAATTTACTATGCTACCCTTTTGGTCTAGCCACGTCAGTTTCCAACGCTTCATTCACCCATTACGTCTTCTTCCTCCAGATTCTCTAGCCTTTTTCCTAGATCTTTCTAGTACTCAGCAGAATATAAGAACGATCGAGTTAGATGTAGAAGCAGGTATCTGGGGAAACGAAGAGAAAAGGGAAATATTTCGTATAGTTCGAATTGCGTGTCTCAACTAACGAGATTTCAATGTTGGATATTAGGATATTGTTGTTATAGGCGATTATTTAATTTGTACAATTTAATCGTATTTGTACATGTCGGAATATGATAATGGAATGGACTAACTCAGTCCCCTCCTGGAGAACGATATCGCTCAAGCCGTTGAAAAGAATTCGGGAATATACTATCTGAAACAATGCAAAACGTACGATGCGCCGTCAAACGCGTCCTCTTTTTTACTTATTTTATTTTCCTTGTTCGATTTATGTGGCTGTTGTGTAGTTGATAAGTTTGATTCTATTCACAGTTGCGTGAGAACGTTCAGATGCGTGACTGTATATTTCGAAGACAGCTCTGACGAAAATAAACGTTGTTACTGTATACCGCACGTTCGGACTTGTGTGTACACATATTCAAGGATCTTGAGTTGCATTTAGATAATCGATCGAGTTTTTCGCCTGCGATGGCGAGATCGAGGTAGGTTAGTAGAATTTCCAGTTTCGCGTTGCCTAATTGGTTGTGATGTAATCCTACTTGATTGTTTAGGCGGGAGATTTTGTAACAGGGTTCGTTAATTTCACGAGCGTGGTTAAGGATGGTTGAGACGAATGTCATTAGGATAAACCGGAATCTATTGTCTTTGTGTTAATAATATCCATTACTTGTCATTGCCGCCTAAAACAAAGGGTTTCAGAAAATTAGCGTGATAGGCTGTTAACTTTTCGTTCTTCAAAAATTGGAAGGTGTTATTGGAATTGATTTTGATTATTTTGTAAAGAACCTTTGTCGTTTGGTGACAGTATTTTTATTTAATCTCGGCGTATTCTGTTTGTTTAGGATATATACTAAATCGCCGACTTAGTTGTAAGTAAATTTTTAATCGAATTAGGTTATCTCTAACTATTTTTTCCGTATAGCTTAGTTTCCATTTCAAGTTGATTCTATAGTTCTCACAATAATAAATTGTTGTAAGACTTTTGAATTATACTACTAGATACGTTTTAGTTCCGAAAAGCATTTCATATTTAAGATTATTTCGATTTAAACACACGTACGTAGGCTAACGAAGAGAGGTTATGAAGTTCTAATACTTATCGTTATCTCATGTACCTCATCGATCTCGATGATTTTCGAATATATTGTAGAAATCTATATTACCAACAACTTTTCCCTATTCGTGTAACCATCGTTCGGCATTAATTTCCGAGATATTGAGAAAAAGTTGTCAGTATCACTATAAAATTCCGAATTCTGCTTGTATGATGCGTCTGTAACACCGCATGCGCTGGAATATCGGCTAACATTAGACAAAATAGCACCTAATCCAAACCTATATAAATTATGAACGAAAGATAATAAGTAGGGTTGGATTAACCTCTTAGCTATTAATGCCACTGTAGTGGCTTTCGTGTAGATGATCTTTTCGACAATCTATATAGTGACTTTCGCTTATGGCATCTTTTTAAACGGGACGTCACTACAGTGGCTCACTCTGTCTGTAGATATATGTAAATTATCGCTTGACCGTTATTTGTTTAGTTTCGCATTTTTTTCGCGCAAACCACGTTTCCTAACGGTATATAAGCTATTGTAAAAACGTACTTCTGTCATAGATGTCAACGGGTCATACATACTTTTGAATACACCAGTTATGAGTACTGTTACTTTTTATTTTATTATATGTACCATTAGTCGGTAACCTTTTTAACGTTCTGCTTCGTATATTTATAATTTTGTAGAACTCCTAACCTCTGAATTCTTGAGTATATCAACACAAAACAAAAAGCAGGGAGCAATTAGCGATGGTTTCGAAGTGGACTCGGGAATTAAAAAGGTGCCGAATAAAAATATAAGCGATAGGAAACGTGTAAGAAAGTTGCAAAGAAGGATACTGAGTTCGTTAGAATCTTACGATTCTGATACTCACGTAGAGACAGTGTACAAGGAAATGATTTGGTCGCATAAAAATTTGAACTCGCAAATACGTAGATTTAACTCAATTAATTCTAGAATGAAAATACAAATTAGTCGATTAGCTATTCTGTTACGATTACTTTGAGCTATTCTTTTTCTGAAGTATTAATATCGTTTATTGTGGAATAAACAAATCGTCATCGTAAATACAAAAGGGAAAATTTTATGTGCTTTTTTGTAAAACCACAAGAAGGAGAGACAACTCTGAGTGAGATGTATTGCTTTTTTGCAATCAAGTTATTTATGTCGCGAGTAAAAGAGTTACATTATTCCGAATATTGAACAAAGACTAAATTTTTGCGTACTGACATTTTCGGACGCATAATGAATAGAGATAGATATCCTTTTTTTTTTGCTACGAATGCTTTATTTTAACAAAATTATGACAGCTAATTCTAATTGGCTAGTAGAAGCAAGAGAATTCTGTAGTAAGTTTTGTTTTTCATTTGAAAATTATTTTAGCCCATTTAGTAACTTATGCATAAATGAAGGTTTATCATTACATAAGGCGAGATTATCATTCAAACAGTATATTCCATCCAAACGGTATAATAGATTTGGCATCAAATCTTTTATACTATGTGACTGTAAAAGTGGATATGTATTATATTTTCTTGTGTATACAGGAAACAAAAATAAATGAAAAGCTTCTGGGAAAATCAGGCGAAATTGTAATTTCATTATTAGAATGATATTTAGGATTAGGAAAATGCCACACTTTGTTGATATTTGGTATATCAACCTGGCTTTACCAACCTGCACTTATCTCCAAAAAAAAACCCCATGTGGTAAATTGTCAGAAGGAAGGTATTCCTATCATGAGTGAAAAATTAATTGGAGGTGAAATGTGTTTTCGATCTTCGCCAAATATGTTCCCAGTCAAATGACAAGACAAACGCAAAGTGTATATGCCGTTCACTTGTCCCTCTGCGGATTTTATAAATACAAGAAAAATAAATTAGCGGACGAAAGAGGTTATCCAAAAATCGTCTTGCACAGTAAATTATATTGCAAACATGGGTGCGGTAGATAATCTGTCTCTATTCATTATGTCGTAGATACAGCAGTACACAAAATATTTTTTCCATCTACTTGATGCAGTCATTCGGAATGCGTTTTGTGCGCATTTTAGCTTCAATTAATTAAGGAACCCACAATCAAAGAAGAAATTTCCAAATTTAGAAAAAGATATAATATAAGAGTACACAACCACCACAATCCATTAGTTAACCAATTACTAGATAGATAATTATTATATTCAACTAGAATCAAACACACTATAAAAATTATAATCCAAGTTACAGTATCACGCTAAAATAATTTACTGAAAATTCTGTAAAAGAATTGATTGCAAATAATCGACTAAAAAAAAAAAAAAAAAAAAATTAAGGAAATTGTAAAGAAGTATGGAGAGAAAAATAACGATTTTAACAGTCGGCATAAATCTATCGTAGACCAACTTTGCTGGAAGACACTTCCTGTCTTTTTGTAAAACAATAAACGCACAAAAAATAAAACGTTGAGAAATTATGTTGTACGCACAACAAACGATGTAAGGCGAAAGTCACGCTACGAATCTTAAAGTTGTGACGCTGGATTCCGCGTAGTTCCTTGCTTCAAAATATATCATACAAAATTGTATTGATTTTTTAAAAATTTGTATTACTAATTACTAAATTCTATTATCTATCTATAATTTTATTCGTATGTAATTTCATAGTTACATACACGTACAGAAGTTTGCAACTTTCAATGAGCAATTCTTGTAGAGCTAAAAATTTTGCGAGTTAAACACGAATTTGCCAACCGCCCTTTACTAGAACCTACAGTTTTTGAAAAAATCAGTTCACAAAAAGATGTGAAATTTTTAGCTTTCGAGATGTTTTCTGATTTTTACTGTAGCAACTATAGAGTTGCTATCAGTTTATTTCAAAAACTATAGTAAAAACCATAATACGCGATGGAGCAGACAGTTTTATTGAGAAATACCGAGAAAAACTACAAAATTATGTTTTGATTTCGACGTAAAAGCGAAATAATTTGACAAGACACGTGAAAAATTTGTTGAATTTGTTTTAACGCAACAGTGTTATGGGCAGAATTCACTGTAGTAGCATCGATAGTATCTCAAAAATTAAGACCAAGCGGTGATTATATGTGTAATAAAAATCATGCTCGATGGATAACGAAATCATAAATCATCAAGATCGGTGAAGTGGCTGAGATATCGATAATTACTTGAATTTGTCACAATCCATCTGTTTTTCACTAATGTAATGTTTTAGTTAATGTTTTAACCTTAGGTGACCTCTCCATTTGTTTGAAGCTGATAAGGGAAAAATATCACATGTTTGGTGTTGAGTAGTTCATTACGAAAATTATGTACGGTTAATGTTATGAAAGTTCAATTTTTAAAGTAATAATCTTTACGATTCCAAGAATTGGTAATGATAACGACGATGCAACACTGATTTGAGTAATTCGATATTTGAATATTTTTTTTACTAATTATGTAAATGAATTCTGGAAGCAAAAATAGTAGACGTCTTCTTTTTTAAAATATTAGTAATTAAAGTGTTATGAGCAGTTGGAAATGAAAAATGTTGAATGTTTCCGACCACGTACCGAATATACCCGAAGATCACGTGACGACACAAGTCTGCAAGGACGCTACACACTTTTTCTTAACTCGCTATATAAATCCAATACCGACGCGTTCACATCAAAATACGATCGTGTATCTACAGTGGGTCACGTAGGAATTCGCACTTCAGAACAGAATAACTTTCGTAAAACTGGACCAGGCGATTTTGACTTTTTCTGAAAAGATAAAAGGACCTATTGACATCGTGTAGAAAAAATTTCGCATTAATTATAGTTGGTCGGAATCGCGAAGAAAATAGTAAAGTTTACGTTTTATAACTTTTTTATCTGGGTCTGTAACGAAAATTTAAACAACATATTTTTAAGTTATGCCAAATATACACACGCTGAAAACTTCATCGAAATTTGATGCAGGAACAGGCAACAGGCACCAAAAAATGGAAAGTCGTGGAAAACCGCGATTTTCATCACTTTCAACTTTTGTAGCTCATAGCAACGTTAATCGATTTCAGTGAAATTGAACAAAGTTGGAAGAACCGACCCTTACTTCTTTCTTGACGATTCTGATCAGTTACAATTTCTTCAAAATTGGTTTTTACATGTCATCTTTTTTTTTTCTTTCTTTTTTTTTTTCGTGGGGAAATCTTCATGGACATTCGGCGTTGCGTAGCAACGACCGAGTACTGTCGGACTCTTACCGACTAAAACCCCACGGTGGTCGTCCCGACGTTTTGGAGGTGCCCCGGGATCTCTTGCGAATTACTACCTGGGTGCACCTCGTCGTCTATCTCCTGCTATTGTTATCTAGGGAGGCGTCCCAGCTTGAGTTGGGCCGCTAGGGGGGGACCACGCCCCCTAACGCCGCGTCCCCTGGTTTGACGCTCTCAGGGCCCCAGCGGCGGTGCCGCTCCCCTGCGTCGTACAGAGTGTCTTTGTTGGTTCGACGATCTGCTCGGATCGCCTGTCCTCTCCCGGATTCTTTCCGCTCGTTCCTTCGCCTGCATTACTTCTTCGCAGTAGGTGCGGACGGCATTGGCTTCCTGACGCCCTCCGAGCATGGCCTGGACGACCGCTTCTGGGGCTAACCTCTCGCCGATGTCGAGCTGTAGGACGCGTCGCGGTTCCGCCCACGCTGGGCAAAACTCCAATGTGTGCTGCGCCGTGTCCTCCTCTTCCCCGCAGATGTCATCTAACCAACTGATCCAGCTAACGTCTAAAAAAAGCTTGAGTCGTTTGCACCAAGCTTAAAACAGTTATTCTACTTTGAAGTTCGAATATCTTCGTAAGTCACTATGCAAAGGAGAGACAGAGTCGTGAAGTCGTGAGTCGTGAGTCACAAAGATGGCGGCTAAGTTTTAATTTAATTATTTTGATTAATAAGCAAACGTATGTAACAGAAATATCAATTAACAGTCTCTAATATACCGAATTTTTGTTTCCAGTAATTTTTCTAATTATAAAAAGATGTTCTAATACCGAATTGACGCCCTCCTGTATATATTTTTGAGGATGTTTCGTTCGTTGCAGCGGTCCACAGTGATCGATATGAAGTACGCCAAAGAGATATCTATCTCTTAACCTGATTCACCGTGGTTGTAAATACTACGCATTTGAGACAATTTGAAATATTCTTCTGTATTTTATCTTTCGTAAATGGAAACCGATATACTTGACTTATATATTCCATTGTCTTATTAATTCTTGATAAGCGAATCTCTTCATGGCTTGCGCATATAACATTTTCCGTCGTTGACGAAATATGACACAATATTTTCTCAGTTGCTTTACGGTGCGCTAAATCATTGCTCAAATCCAATAGTTTATTCTCATTGTGTTCCAATTTCGCTTCAATTCGACAAATATTCGCATCTAAATTTCATAATATTTTTACGATTTTAAAACTTTTAGATTTTATTCAAAGCTTTTTTTGATGGCAATTAATGTACTATGTATTTTATCAAATTCGCTACTTGGATGTTCCAACGCATAATTATAGCGAGTCCGTGAATGACAACAACACATTTTGAAATATAATAAGAAATATATTTAAACTGAATAGAAAATACAGAATATAACTAAATATAATCGTTTTTCTATTAACCAAGTGTTTCTATACTAAATTTCTACACAAACATACGTAGAGAAAAAAATTGATAATATAGCTGTTGCTAATTTTTTTAAACAAGTGAAGGATTCGGGAGTTGCATTCCAAGCTCGCATTATTGCCTCTTCTTACTTGCCGAACTGAGTTGTTCGGAAAGTACTTTTGTTATTTTTTAATGTAGATGTCGTTAGTCGTATTTTTAAGCAGCGAACTTCATTCTAAAGTCATTGAACAGGTCACGACATGTCTATAAAATCGTTATACACTTTGACGCTTGATATTTCAAGCTTCATTTAAAAAAGAATTACGTCTGAATCTATCAAGATACGCTTGTTTGTTGTCATATCGACGATGGAAACCAGAGTAAACATTTTTATGGTTTGCTCTTTTATTATCGTAAGGGTAAATTTCACTAATTCTTACATAGTTCAGCTGAACGATCCTGTCTTGTGAAATTAGTATTACCACCTGCAAAGTTTTTACTATTTCGGCATTTTTAAATAAATAAATGAATAGATGTAGAGATGTCTCGGATAAGTAAGCCTTCACCGCGATATGCTGCGATTTTTGCTTGTCCTACTAATGTTAAGGTTTTGTCTTGTGATATTTTCGTTTCAAAGGAAACGAAATTATTTTAAATATCACTGTATATACTTAACCCTTTGTGGACTACTGCGTAAACCATCAATTTGGCCGAAGAATTCATACCGAATCGACACCCTCCTGTATATATTTTTAAGGATGTTTCGTTCGTCGCAGCGGTCCACAATGATCGATATGAAGTACAACAAAGAGATATCTATCTCTTAACCTGATTCGCCGTGGTTGTAAATATTACGTATTTGAGACAATTTGAAATATTCTTCTGTATGCGTTCGGTGGAAACAACTGATAGAACTAAAAGATTCGTATGTGTGTCATTTTATTTATCCTGTTGACAATTTGTTCATGTACATATGTTTACAATTTGACATCTTAGAGTATCCCACAGTATGATTAACTTGGAACTGTCCCGTCCGCAAAGGGTTAACAAATACGATATTATAGCAATGACAATACCGATTCTCTTGAATGTCTGTCGCATAGAAGTTTAGACGGAACTACGTAAATAACATCCTTTTTATAGAATATACGAAATGACCGTAGCCTGCAAGCAACCTTCCTATAGATGACGTTAGAAGACACGAAGCTTTGCTCACGCAAACTGTTCCATAAAAAAGAGATTTTAGTATTCGTAAGGTTCCAGACCTGCAACTATTAGAAATGTCGTTCACTTCAGCGCACACCGTTACGACCACGATTGCCAACTTCAGCGAATTTGATGATTTCCCCTAGTATCCCTAAAGAGGACTGGTGTGCATTTTAACTGTGATTTTTGTGGGAGAGGGTGACGGGGTAAATCAACTCGGACACTTTTGCTACGCTAATGCTATAATATTACAACTTAATGTCAATATACAAGGTCATCCACTTAACTCACGCAAGATCTTGAACTCGCGCTGAGAACATGAGAATGGTAACAGTGTAACACATATGCTTATTACTACGTTCATAAGATTCAAGCACTACTATGCAAGTGCCAAATTAATTTCTACTTTTTAAAACTGGTCTGTTTTGTTTCGTCTCAATTGTCTTCCTTGTTTTTCATTCTTACATTCGAAGCATTCACAGCAAAGCGATAATAGAAATCAGATAATAGCGATCAGTTTGTAAAAAGTTATCGTTTATACATTTTGAAGTACGACGTAGAAGATGACTTTTAATGCCTTAGAAACGAAAATGGCCAATACAGAAAAAGAGAATTTTTGTATGTATTATGCACACTTTTATAGTAATCCGTTGATAACTGACAACTGAGTACAATTTTAAATAAAGAAAAAATTACATTGTAATTACATTTAGGCGAGCCTAACCTTAAGAAATGAAAAATGAAGTTACATAGAAACAGAATAATCAGGTGCGCTTGTTTTCTTCGAAGCTTCGGGAGCACACAGGAACGTGAAATCGTTGCACGAAAATCCGAAGCTCGCCTTCTCAGTCATCGTCTTCTCAGTCTTGTAACGTACAATTTAAAACCTTCGGTGACTATCAAACTGCTTTATGTTCTCGCTTTATATTTCTAGCAACAGCTCATAGTTAGACAGCAATGTTTGATTGTGGTAGTATATGGTAGGTCATATGTCATCACCAGTGCGGGTTCCGAGTTGTGTGGATAAGCCTGTATAGACCTTTATGTACACGTAACATTCGTCTCAACTCTCGGCCATATTCCGTCATTTCTACGTGAGTTTATACATTTCTGAGATACATTCTCAATAAACACAATCGCACACTTCTTTTATATATTCCGCACCACTGGAAGACTTCTCGTGTTTGGTAATTACATTTGAAGCAACTATTGGCGCGACGATTCGCACATACATTTCGCGGCTATTGAAATGCATCTGCGAAGCTGTGCACCTATACATTTCATTTGCTCACGGTTATATTCTGTGAGACTTCGAAAATGAAGTCTCATACCTCCGAGGTACCCCCACGCAGGGACTTAAATTTTAGTTTGCCTTAAAATTGACATCGTCAATAGTAAAGCAACAATCTCCATAAATAAAATATGAATAAATAGTTTAAAATAATATTAACCAGTCAAATAAATAAGTAAAATTTGTCCGTGATTAAAATGACCAGTTAGTTTAAGTTCATATATACAATTGTCTTATTAGTAATAAATAAATAAATAAATAAATAAATAAATAAATAAATAAATAAATAAATAAATAAATAAATAAATAAATAAATAAATACATAAGTTAAATTATAAAATAGCGTTTAACCATCCAAAAATAAGTTGCACGTCTCTATTGAGCTACGCAACACATTTAATACAATAGTCTTCATATTCTTTCTTAGTATTCCCATTATTTTTAAGTTATTGACTGTTTCTGGCGTTATTGCACTTCTGCTACAAAGTACCACTGGCAGAACAGCTCCCTCATTGACTCCATATCTCTTTTTAAGGTCTTTCAAACGTAATGAGTATTTGTCGGTCTTTCCTTTTGCTGCCTTTTGGAGATAATCTCTGTTCTCGTAGCGAACAGTTACGTCGACTAAGAGAAGCCGCTCTTTTCATTACGAGGTCCGGTTTAAGTAAATTATCCTCAATCTTGATAGTCGGCTCGACAAACACTTCATTATTGTTTTGCAATTTCTTGGCGAGGAAAGTTTTTACCTCGTCATGCCCCTTTATTCTAAATCCTTTAGTGTATTGACAGAGACCTAAAACGTGCCCTAGGGTCTCGGGCTGGGTATGATACCTTCTGCACATAGTATTGATCTCCTTATCGGCTCTTGCTAAGGCTACTCTCGTGCCGAAGGTATTAGTTCTTAGCCTTATGGCGTCAATGAAATGAGACGGTTTCAGCAGGTGGTACTCTTTGAGCCACACGTTGCCAAGTTTTTCCATTGCTAAGTCTACCACGCCATGTTCTTGACTCTGCGAGTCCGCCCATTGTTTTATGTGTAAGCTTTTTAGTTTCCTTTCGAACTTTCCATGTTCGTATAAGTAGCCGGCCAGTTAATTCTCAGGGAGTTGCTGATTTTCTTAAGTTTCAACTCTTTACTCGGACTGACTAAACTTGAGGCTGCAGGACATAAGGAATTCTTCATTTTAATTGCGTTTTTAAGGGTACCGAGATTCACTAGATGTTCAAAACTCGACAGGCCCAATGCTCCATTGTTTTTGGGCGTATAGAAGAACCCACCAGAGGTGGATGGCGTTAGGTGTAATATCCCCTTGACTTCTTGCCTGACTTCACTGTCCAGTAGCTTTAACATTCCCTCGCTTCGTGGGTTTATTAATAAATTATATATGTAGCGAAGAAGTATGTATTTTTCAAAAGCTCTATCTTCTGACCTGGTTTTAAATTATGTTCGAAACGTATTGTCGTAGTATGAGCTGTAAACCAGGATTAGAGATCAAACTGAACGAGAGAAGATCGTACAGCTCTAACCGCGGTAGGAGGACGACCCTCAGCGAACCAATTTTGGTATTGGATAGCACCAGATGAAGATTAACATTGTTAAAACTGTCGACGATCCGTACATATATTACCGTTGTACGCGGCTATTCCGATGCATCTGCGAAACTGTGCACCTCTACATTTCGTTTGCTCATAGCTTACATCAGCCTCAAAGGCGTGCGATTATGTGCCGGAAAATCGGCTGATTCTTCGCCATGCCTTTCTGTTTCCTAGCCCATGAAGAGACGGCTAGCTCGTCTCATGCCTCCGTACGGATTATACCTAGGCATAAAATAGATAAGAAGTTAAGGGTCATTTCTGTGAGATTATTAATGCTAGAGACATTGCTCGAAGCGTATTATCGGAACATCAAGTTCACGCTAAGAGTAGGAGTTTACACTGAACGAGAGAAGATCGTACAGCTCTAACCGCGGTAGGAGGACGACCCTCAGCGAACCAATTTTGGTATTGGATAGCACCAGATGAAGATTAACTTTGTTAAAACTGNTAGACGATCCGTACATATATTACCGTTGTACGCGGCTATTTTGATGCATCTGCGAAACTGTGCACCTCTACATTTCGTTTGCTCGGATCAACCATCAGCCTCAAAGGCGTGAGTTTATGTGCCGGAAAATCGGCTGATTCTTCGCCATGCCTTTCTGTTTCCTAGCCCATGAAGAGACGGCTAGCTCGTCTCATGCCTCCGTACGATCTATACCTAGGCACAAAATAGATAAGGAATTAAAGGTCATTTCTGTGAGATTATTGATGCTAGAGACATTGCCCGAAGCGTATTATCGGGACATCAATTACTCGCTAAGAATAGGAGTGTACACTGAACGAGAGAAGATCGTACAGCTCTAATCGCGGTAGGAGTACGACCCTCAGCGAACCAATTTTGGTATTGGATAGCAATAGTTGAAGGTTAACATTGTTAAAGCTATCGACGATCGGTACTTATATTACCGCTGTACGCGGCTATTCCGATGCATCTGCGAAACTGTGCACCTCTACATTTCGTTTGCTCAAATCAACCATCAGCCTCAAAGGCGTGAGATTATGTGCCGGAAAATCGGCAGATTCTTCGCCATGCCTTTCTGTTTCCTAGCCCATGAAGAGACGGTTAGCTCGTCTCATGCCTCCGTACGAATTATACCTAGGCATAAAATAGATAAGAAATTAAGGGTCATTTCTGTGAGATTATTAATGCTAGAGACATTGCTCGAAGCATATTATCGGGACATCAAGTTCACGCTAAGAGTAGGAGTTTACACTGAACGAGAGAAGATCGTACAGCTCTAACCGCGGTAGGACGACGACCCTCAGCGAACCAATTTTGGTATTGGAGAACACCAGATGAAGATTAACATTGTTAAAACTGTCGACGATCCGTACATATATTACCATTGTACGCGGCTATTCCGATGCATCTGCGAAACTGTGCACCTCTACATTTCGTTTGCTGACAGCCACACGTTACTATTACTTGTCCATTCTGTTTCCTTATCTATGAAAAGGGGGCTGTATCGTTTCATGCCTCCGATCTATCTATACCTAGGCATAAAATAGGTAATAGGTTCGAAGCGTTTTATGGGAACATCAAGTACTCGCTAAGAAAAGAGTTCAGACCATACGAGGAAAAATCGTACAGTTGCCATCGCGATAGGTGTAAGACCTGCAGTGATTGGATTTGGTGACACATTACTCGGTGACACTGGATGACTGTTAACATGGTTATGAGTGTGGGCGATTCCCACATACACTTCTTGGTTTTGCGGCTATTCCGACGCATTCGCGATTCTGTCCTCCTTTGCATGTTGTATGCTCACAGTCAAGTTAATTCAGCGGGTGTCTGATTATCAGCAGACTCATCTATTTCGGAGGAGAGGAGGTTAGTTTCTAGGCGATCTTAAGTGTTCACAGCTCCTGCACGTAGCATTCTATTAGATCATCCCATAAGTTCGTGCCGTTTTTGGAGCGGTTATATATGTTAATATTGTTTACTTACCTTTCTGTGTCACGAAAAAATGTAATCCCCCTCTCGTTGTACAACTTCTTCCCATTTTTCTGGTAGGGTCATTATTCCGTCTGGATAAACATCTCTTGTTTTTCTTTAAAATAATTTTCTGAGCTAGTTTTGAGAATGTAAATATTTTCAAATTTCTAGTAAACATGCCTTAGGAGGGAAGTCATACTCGCTGGAATTATCTGTTCACCTTGTTCAGTGCGCAGTTCAGAGTGCAAGGTGTCAATTCCATTCACATAGTAGTGGAATTTGTGTAGGAATAGTGTATTAAATTATCATGTAAAACGTAAAAATTATAATATTAAGAATATGTAGTTCTATCATTACGCTTAATCACTTTAAATATTCGATTTTCCATACTATAAATTAATTTCTATAATTATTTGGTATCGATTTGGCTCCATTCAGTTCTAATTGCTTATTCGATCACCTTCCCATAGCAAGCACATTATAATATTGCTTGTCGTGTATTACTGGCGATAAATTCTAAATCCCATTGTCAAAACCACGGGACTGTCGTTTTGTGAAATGTGAATTGTTGCGTTATGTCTATAAATGGCTTTTTCTTCCTCAGTTTATTTGACAAATGTAACGAAGTAATCTTCTAATAAGCCTGCCGGTCTCCCATCTTTTCACCCTCGAGTGTCATGCACATTCTCGTGCTGTCCAATGTGGCGGCACTTGACAACAAATACAACCGGACGACGGCAGCGGAGTGGTTAGCGCCTTAGGTTACGATCGTTTGGGACCCGGGTTCGAATCCCGGCGCCCGCAGTCCCATTTTTCTTCCACGCATCTAAATTAGAAGAAATGCAGCAGTACCCCAACAGCGACATTTACATCAGCAAGTACAACTATCACGACTTATTCACCTTACCAAATTGGCCAGTTTCTTCTTGATTACTTCACATTTCAATTTCTCATATGTGTCTCAGATATTATAGTTAATCAAATCTTCCGCGTATCTCCACTAGAGTCGCAAGAAATATTACTGTGGTTCGCCCAGTTGTTAGGTCAATTCGAATCAGTGTGGATCACAAGCGATAAAGCGAAATTTAATACCCTCGCCGCGAACATCGGCTATCAATTACCAAGTGTTACGGCGTTTATGTGACCCAAACACATTTACCTCTTTCGCTTAGATCACGTCGAGACCGCCAATTTGAGGCGGTAAGGACGTGTTGGGTGATATCAAATATTACTCGGGTGTAGAGCCTATAACTATGTTTATTTTGGCGTTAATTGTGCGTTGAGCTCGAATAGGCATGATACAGAAATGATACACACATGCTATGACTATCTGCCTGATCGGCCAATAGTATAGTTATCAACGACTACTGTGAACTGTTATTAGCCCCTTGACTATGACGGATTAAAATCGACTATTAAGGCGAGCTTTTTCTCGCTTCCTTTTTTATAGGGTGCCAAGGTCCTCGGAAGGGAGAGTTTTCATCCGAGGTGGGGATGGAAAAACCCATCGCGATAAAGCAATAAATTTTCTTTTCTAAGGCATATGGGTTTTTTACTAAGTCCCAGGATTTATTCTTTTACGATGTCCTGTCCTAGGACGTCGTTTCGCGAGTTACGTGGCTAACACATGTGCTTCAACCCTGGAACTTTCTCTACGGCCATGGGCCGCTATAACATTATCTGCAACGTAGCGTACGATTTTGTTGACATCTGAATCGAATGAATTTTTATAAATGTTTAAAGTGAACTTTTGTCAATGAAAGTAAGATCTTGTCCTTAACGGCACCTTCAATTTTCTTATTTTCCAAAATTATGGAAAAACCATACCTACGGTCGAAGATAATCTATTTTTGTGTAAGTTCCCATACAAAAATGTTTACTTTGTAAAATCCAATCACATTAGCTACCATTCCACTATTTTGTAATTTTATATCAGAAAAAGAAAATACGAACACAGAGTCAAGATGTTGCTGAAAGGTCTCTACAAAAATCTTCATCCTTCACCGAATACTTGTAGGCAAACAAAATGTTAGACTTATCATAATCTCCTAGCCCTCGAGAGTTGCATATTTATTTAAATCTTACTTTGCAAGTTAATTTTTAAGAAAACTTGTTTAATTGTTCTCTAAATTTTCAGTAATGAACCATTGCAACGTTCGTGGATGTGAGGCATATTGTGGCGACTCTGTTCATGTTTTGTTACACGAACAATGCGGCGCAGTTCAAATCGGAGGAGTGAGCCTTAGATCGTTACGCAACAATATCGATGGCACTTTCGATCTTTCTGAACTGCGATCGAAGCTGCGCCATGACAGAAATTACGAGCCCATTTCTAAGTTGGTAATTGTGGAAAATACAATTAATGGAAAAATTGTTCCCCTAAGCTGGCTTAAGGAATTAGTATCACTGTGCAAAAAACATAACTTGAAGTTGCACATGGACGGAGCCAGGCTATGGAATGCAAGCGTGGGATCAGGAATATCTGGGAAGGAAATTGTTTCGGGTTTCGATTCAGTAACATTCTGCATCAGCAAAGGTCTAGGTATATATTCTTTTACTATTTCTATGTTTAGAACGATATTTTCTATGTGTTCATTTAACTACAATTCTCTTTTTTTCATATCTCATTTAACATCCTTTAACAATTTGAAAGTTAATTATTTCTCACATAAATTCATTAGAATACGATTACATTTTTTTAGATATATAATTCTCTCTTCTCTTTTTTTTTTTTTTTTTTTACAAAAACTACCATAACTTAGGGAAGCATATCTATATTATCTTAACAACTATGGACTGATTAGCATTTCAAAAAAGCAAATTAGGGCCATCGGTATTTTCCTCAGTTAATATTATTCAGTTGTAATATTTAATGATGTGCATTTTCCTTGGACGAGGTAAAAGCACGTTTACTCATAATCTTAATTTATTCTTAATATTAATCGAACAAAACGTGTGCTATTTGAATCGGCACACCTTTTTCAACCTTACGATATCGTTAGTTTTACACTTCTGTATTTTCTACGATTTGAAGGAAATATACCTTCTGCCACTTCTGCTTTGGAAGATTTATTTTTCAAAGGATTATATGTACACGATATGTATATATAACACGAATTCGTTCTAAAACAGCGTGGGAATCGGGGAAGTCCCGTACAACGATATTACTAAAACACGATTTCGCTGTACCGCGATACGAGAATTGGTGAAATTGGAGAAATCCATACAAAAAGCAACGTAGCAAGAATTTTTATGTGCGAGCCCTGTCATTCGATATTTCTTAATCGACCAGCGTGATGCGTCGTTTCAGATTTCCGTGTAGAATTTTTGAACATCGAAATTTTTTATCCATTTGTAAATTTTGGGGCATCAATCCTTTGCTCTCGATCATTTTTTCGCTATAGGGTAGTAGCAACTTCAATCTTTTCAGATAAAAAGTTGGTGACATTTTTGTAACGCGAATAATATTAATATCGAATATATTAAATTAATTATCGATTATTTTAATCAACATATTCTGTTAGTTAGGAAAAAATAGCATATGTACTTTTCTTAACTGCTATAATTTAACCACCGTTTTTGCATTAATTTTTCATTTCGTATAACGCGGATTCGCGTGACATTTTTTCGCAAATTAATTACCCTGTTCTGCACGGGAGATATTTTTATATAATTATACGCTATAGAGGCGAAAAGATCTGACATTTCTAGGTCATCAACCCAATCGAGTCCGGGGCTCCATCAGATGAGTCACTTCATATCTGTTCCCATTATACAATGACTCATCATGTTAGTCATTGATAAAGTATTATATCAGTGAGATTTCGAATTGAAAATAAAGTAGAAACGAAATTATTTTCAAGTTTGAGGCGAAGCAAAAAATGAATATTTTCTAACTTGGACAATTAACATATTAAAATGTATTAACTATGGATAATTAATTAAATAATAATAGAATAATAAATTAATATGTTATAACCATGGAAACATTATCGGTATTTGGAGGTATTTTCTGCATTCAATGTATTAACATGTTCACTGTTCTGTGCACTTTTTTTTTTTTTATACGTGGGGAAATCCTCATGGACACTCAGTGTTGCCTCACCACAACAACTGAGTAGTGTCTGACTCTTACCGACTAAAACCCCACGGTTGACCTCTAGAGGTTATGAGGTGCCCCGGGGTCTCTTTCGAATTACTACCAGGGTGCAAGCCTCGTCGTCGTTCTTCCTTCTTGGTTGAAGGAAGGCATCCCAGAACGTTTGACCTCCTAGTCTGCTAGAGCCACCAACGCCCCAGTGTCCCTCCTATGTTTATGGGGACGCCGCAGCCCCAGCGCGTCCTCTTCGTCAACATCCACACGGAGCGGTCACCCATCTTTGACCGCCCCGCGCCCAGTGCTTTTTTTTTTTTTTTTTTTTTTTTNAGTCTGCCAGAGACACCAACGGCCCCAGAGTGCCCCCTATGTTCATGGGGGTGCCGCAGCTCCAGCGCGTCCTCTTCGTCAACATCCACACGGAGCGGTCACCCATCTTTGACCACCCCGCGCCCAGTGCTGCTTAACTTTCGTGATCTCACGGGAACGAGTGTATCCAGCACGGCCAACAGGCGTTGACTCTGTGCACTGTACATGTATGATCACACGCATATGCATCATATTTGATGCACGCACGTGATCTATGTTCAGTGAGTTAAATTATTTCGCATATGTCAAATGAGATAAATTATTTCGCATATTTTCATTCCAAGCATTGCAAACATATGAGGCTTTTTACAAATTGATTAAGTACTCTTGTTAAACTCTCCTCTCTTTCTTTTTTACACGCGTTTTCATCATATTTTGTCAAATTACCAAACTGTAGAATGTATTGGAACAAACTGCAACTGTAGAACCGTACTATGTCGTTAACTCAGTTTTAACCAAAATGGATTAGACGCTTATTATCGGTCGGTATTCAAGCAAACAAAGATAGGAACGGCAAAAAGAAAAAAGAAATAGGGAGCAGTAATAGCTACATAATATATAATACAAAAGTTAAATTTAATGTAATTATAAATGTTCTATAATTAAAAACACGATTGAAACAGCACACAAAGCCCTATATAAAGATGTGTTGACACAAAATAAATAAAATTACAGAATAAATCGATCTTATTCGTAAATGTATTGGCTAGTTTCAATATTCGATTAATTGGATCATTTGAACTATATTTAGATTCTACGACAGCGGAATAAAATATGTGACTTTTTCTAAGAGTTTTTGAACAAAAATACAAATAAATTAATTATAATAATTGCAAGAAATGAGATTTTGCTATTTATAATTTGAAATAAAAAAGGAAGATCGTTGACACTTCTGTGTTCAGGTAATGAGATCAAATTAAGCATATTTAGCAATAGTTTATAGTTGCACAGGTAGCATAAAGTTGTTTAAGCGAAAGGCTATTTTTCTAAGAAATTTATGCTGCACTCCCTCAATCATCAGGTTGTGTTTTAAAAATTAAGAAAACCATTAACAATTCAGAAGCATACTCTAATTGACTATACTACTATATACTATAATTAAAGGAATTAGCTAAAAATACAATGACTCAATAGCAACGATGTATTTAAAATTAGAAAAACAATGAGTGATAAAACCTAACGATTTAAGAGTAGCGCACATAATGTTACAACAATTTAGTCGATCTTTATCAGCAACAACAGGCCTTTTAGAACGTGGCACATTTTTAAGGTCGAAATTACCTTTTAATTTCTGCTTTTTCTTACTGGTACTGCATTTACGGCAACGAAAAGCAAACGATGAAAACGTTCACTTTGGTTTTTCATTTCTAATACAACGAAACAGACAAAAACGACTTGGCAGATGCAAAATCAATTCCGTCTTTAAATGAAGTTTGAAGTATTATTTGTGAAAACGTGTAATGATTCTATAGGTTAGAACGAAGTTCGCTGTTTAAAAATATGACTGACGACATCAACATGGAAGAAACGAAATTACTTTCCGAAATTACTTTCAGCTCGGCGATTTCGAGTCTGATATCGATTTTCTAAACATTCATATACGCACGCTCACTGATAAATTATTGTAAGGCTATGTAGTGGCGGGCTATCCGCTACAATATCATTACGAAAATGTTTTGCCACTAAGAGATTGCTTTTTCGCATCGATATAACATAGAAATATACTGATTGTAGCTTTGCGTTACTTCCAATTCAATGTGTTGGCCTTTCTCATAAACGCTAGATTGATAAGTATAGGAAATTGAAGGAATACTTTGAATTTTTTATATATACCAATCTTGCATTTATTTATAATTCTTACTTTATTACATTATTACGAATTCCCCTTAATTTTAATGCATGCATTAAGAATGCTTTGTATTGATTTCTAAAACATACATTAATCCCTTAAAAATGGGGTGAGAAGTCGTTCGAACAATATACGAACTGTGTGTATATACATATTTATCATTTATCAACAGCAAATAATGCAATCATAGGACGAGCGAATTTGACAAAAGTAAACTTGGATAAAATTCTATAAAAGGCTCATTTCATCCTCCACCGATTCACCGCCTCTTGATTATTGTTGACCCGGCCGATCTCGGTCAGAGACTCTTCTTGTTTATCCTGTGTACCTTGTCTTCTGAGTGCGGCAAAACACTTCTTAAGTGGTAATTTTTTCTCCCGCTGCCTGGCCTTAATATGTATGGGCATACTGCCCGTCACGACGTATAGGGCCGCGTGTGACACTTTATCTTAGCTACTTTCTTGATAGCTCAGCGCAGATGCCCATATTGGTGCAGCGTAGAGCACCACCGACTCCCATAACCATAGTGCAGCTTCCTAATGGCGACAGGTTCCTAATGGCACCAACGAACGCCTTTGTCTTGCCACACACCTGCTCCAAATGAGGAGAATACCTCCTAGTGTTGACCTATAAAACACCCAAATACGTCACTATATTAATGTTGAAATCGAGCGGACGGAAAGGTAAACTAAAGAAGTACATTTTCCAGACGCGCGTCCCTGTCAACAGTATTATTTCAGCCTTACCTTGGGCCAGATGATGGCCCGTGTCCGGGCACCATTCTATGATGACCTTCGTGGCTTCCCGAACCCTACCGCCGATGTCTTGCACCTTTCTCATTCTAATAACTAGGGTCAAGTCATTGAAAGCTGCGACGTCCAAGTTCTTTACAGGGTTCTGGCCGTCGTAAACGTTATTCGTGAGGGGTGGGTCCACGACCGATCCCTGTGGGACTCCTGTGTGTACATTTCTTCTGACTATGCGGTGGCCGCAATAAGTTAAATTTCTTCTGCGCGAAAGGTAGTCATGTAATAAAATGCGTCGATTACGTATATAATCTTCTTTCATCTTAAAGTGTTGGAGACGTTTCTGACGTCCGGGGCGACAGAAACATATACTAGGCTCCGTTTCCCACATGAATCTGCAATCTCGCAAACTCTACCAAGTACGTCTCAATCGTGCTCCTCTTTTTCCTGTATCCAAACAGTTCTACATGGGAGGGGTCTCCAGGGACTCACAGGCTCCGTTCGATGAGCATCTTAAAAGTTCCTAGATCTTGCTCAATGCTGGTAAGATATTAATGGGTCTGTCGGATGACGGGAGTAACGGGTTCTTTCGCTGTTGCGCTAGTAGATCACCCTCGTCAACCTTCCATACGACCGTAATTTTTCCAAATCTATTGATTTTATTGGGCAGAGCAGCCTGGATCGCTGCTCCGCTAGGATCTTCGCAATGTACCAAGGTCGCCAGGTGACGCTAACCGCATTCTTCGAGTCAATCCTCTTCATGGCGTTCATCAGTTCTTCATCAGCAATTTCTAGTCCTAGCCCTTTCTTCATCGTCGGTCTGCGGGATTAGCTTTCGTTTGGTAACCTAAATTCTGCATAGTATGCATAAGTCATCGAGTCCGAGGCAGCTACATGTTTGCATCATTCTCTCACCTTATTTTCGCCCAATCTCATCGGGATTCTACTTGTGGCGGCACTCGACAGCAATTATCCCCGAAGGAGAAGGGAAAGCTGCGGTAGCTCCCAGAGCCATCTACAACAGCAGAAGCACTGTCACTACAGCTATTATACCTAATACTTCTCAGCTAACAGGAGAAGATGGTCGATATATGCGACGTATGTTGACCCGCTGTCCTCTATCTTCCATGGTAATCCTATCCATCATCAGGTTTCAGATGAATGGATGACAGATGGATTTTTGAGGATATCCACGCACTACCTTTTTCCAAACGGACTCTCTCACTCTGATCATACATGAGGTCCTCTGCTGAGAGTAGCTTTTTCACAAAGCAATCTCCTCGCACCTTATTTTATTCAATTTCTCAATCACCCTAGGCAATTATAGGTTGTTAGCGTATTCTCGAAGTCAAGAAAAGTCTCCAACACATACTTGCATTCACTCAGACGAATGTAGCCTTTTGCTCTTATCCACGAATTCTCAGTCGAATTACCGCGACGAAATCCACGTTGAGCATCATTCAGTCCACCTTCCACCTTTCGCACAATCCTCTTCATTATCACTCTCTCAAACACCTTGTACATCAGGGATGTTTTGTCAAGGCCTCAACGATACGCCAAGAGACCAGTTTAGACTAAACGAAGAAAATTTAACGACGCGTATTGTAACAGTGTTGAACTTTACTTAAACACAAACTGAACAGGGCAATACACAGCACGAAACTTAGCCTAGTTCATGTTTCATTAGTTCATTATTCAGTGAATCCTTCCAAGGGTTTGTGATATTGAAATCAGTTTGGTGGTAGATATCGCATTGCAATTTCTTCAGCTCACACGATTACAGAGCACCGCGTTTCCTTCATTGCTTGTATTTGGCATTCTTAATTGTTCCGATTCAGTGAAGTTATTTTACTGTTTTCGTTTTCCATCAATGCTTCATAATGCTCCTACGATTACTTCTTTTTACATTGATATGTTGACAGGTCGTTGTACATTTACGTTTCTCCCTGTTTACTATCTTGTTATGACGTCAACTACACTTTTTACGTGTAGATCTAGCATTGTCTCTGCTGCATTTCGAAATACTTGTCTATGCAGTGCGAATGCCCATATTCTAGCACGTGGAATGGTGTTCTTCGCTCTAGGGATTTGTATGATCCCCTTTAGAGATTCAAGCTTTCAATCGAGCTCCTCCCCTGATGGTTTAAATCATCAATCGATGCACTTGCCGCTTGTGCAATCCCCTTTACAGTTGTCGTCCTCATCACTTCTCATTAACCTCGGAATTGTCTTTCTTCATATCGAATGACGCTGTTGCATCCCTTTCACTAATCATCGGTTATTGAATAATTGCGTTGAAATCCGATAAATACTCGCTCCTTGGAATCTCGTGTGATATAACCGATGAACATCGACTGGCTATGCCCTGAGTCTTGGAGGCATTTCATGGTTAAAAACTGTGAAGTCCGGTTGTATCGATAGGACATATGCAAGTGTATGGTGATTGCAAACAAGAACTTCTGAAAAAAAGGAGATTAAAGATTAATGATAATGGAAGTAGAGAGTTCTCTGATTATGATTATCTCGTTCCTTAATCTACAGTCGTTTTGTTTCCTTACTCTTATTTTTGCATTTCTAGTTTATGCAAAAGTATTCTAGCGTAATGAATGTTACTTATACTTCCGAACATTTCGAGTATAATAAAGCAATAGTCAAAGGTGCTAGATATCGAAATGTTACTAGATTATTCTACACGTGTCACGTTTCCTTTATGACATTATTATTATAGAACGCTAATAATTTTTGTATTATTATAACATAACATAATGTGTACATTCTCTGTTCAATAAGCGAATATAAAATAATAGAAAATATTCCAATTTTGTTATACTTGTAATTAGTCATATCCGTCATTAAAATGAGACAACATTATATGTTACCTCGAATTTAACATTACTTCTCAATATATTGTAATACACCGTTGAGCGGGAGCACTGAAATGGACCTGATCAGTGTTCCCGAACATTTTTGGGAATAACGCAAAAGAATGTAAACATCTTCTTAAAAGAAATCCTTTCTTAACGTTTCTTAGATATATTTATCATTATTGCTCGTAGTTTCTTTAACTGTGATAATCATGAAAACGTTGTCCTTTATGAAGCGATATTGAGCAGAATTTGCAGATATATATTATAGAGTAGAAATCTTAGACATTCTGTCTGGTACGTGATCTGTACTAAATGATTTATTATAATATGGTGTAGCCAGAAATAGTTATTTAATACAGTAATGTGATATATCTAAGCATCTTAGATCGATGACTCACAATTCAACTCACAACTTATGATTATAAGCTTAGTAATTTGCAGCTTATAGTTTACAATATACAACGACCCAACAATTCATGAGTCCTCGTGCAACTCTGTTTTTAACACTACGTACAACACTTCCAACACTATTTTCAATACCCTTCTCGACCTCTTGCTGCAACGCTCGTTTCAACTCTCGTTATTGCATTCGTCGCAACACTCTTCTCGAGCTGTTGCTACAACACTTGTTTCAGCTCTCGTTATAGCACTAGTCGCAACACTCTTCTCGACCTCCTGTTTCAATTTGCTTACAACACTGTCTGCAACGTTCTTCTCAACCTCTTCCTACAGTCCTTATTTCAACTCTCGTTGTTTTCTCGGCCAGTCGCGGGGAGACGCGGTCGCGAGGAAACGCGTCGACGGGAGTCGTAAATTCCCGTTACGATTTCTTATTAATCGACGCCACGAACTGGTCGATCCCCGTATTTCTGGTGTGATAATCGGGGCAGTTCAATGAATGTACACCGAAGTAACAGCGTAACTAGTTTTATTTAGCACAGCTTGTTGACTCGAAGAGTTGCACTCGGTGGAGTGTAAATTTACACGGTGACGGGTCGGAGAATGAGTTCTGACTGACTCCCCATTCGGACGAGGCCCCCGAGGAGACCTCGTAGGGATTGTTTACTTTTTCGGATTGTGGGTGGGGGAAGGATGCTAATTGTCCGGAAATAAGGTGACCCAAATAGGATGTATTGTCCGTGACAAAATTAACTTCCTCGGGTCGCCCGGTGATGCAGCAATAATGTTAGGACCGTTTTTGGCTGTAGATTGCTGGGTTTTATGAGGGTCCTTAGGCCTATTGAGTACGCAGGACGGTTATGTAAACACCTTGATGCCATGCTGCCCGCGGTGTCTGGCCTGGTCGAGGCCGGCTATGGCCCGACGGAACACTCGTTATAACACTCGATGCAACAATTCTTTCGGCACGGGGTAATGCCGGATTCATACCGGCTAAAACCACCACGATGGCACTCCGAAGCGCATCAAGAGCGGCACTGGAACCGCGTAAACATGCTCACGTACCCCCCCCCCCCCCGCCCGCCTCCGCGCCACGCACAGAGGACAATCCTATCTCTTCGATGGTACGAGGTGCAACCAAACGTCCCAGTTTGACAGGATGGTCTCGACGACCCTAAGTCCGGGCGCGGCCGCACTCTTATCAAGGCTTACCCACAAACTCTCTGGCAGGTTCTGTCGCGCCTGGATTCTAACGTCGGTACCTGCAGGGTCAGCCGCACCCAACAGACTCACGATACTTCAGGGCAGCTCGAACTGGGGAAACCCCGCCAGCTCCGCCGCTGCCGTCGCTGCGATGTTGCGCAATCCTCTCACTACCCTGATCACTATCGTCCTCTGCAACTTCCTGCTCAGCAGGAGGCTGTGCCGGTTGGCCGACAAGTCCACCGCCCATATCGGAGCTCCGTAAAGGAATTTCGATCGTACCAACTCGGCGTACAACCGGCGCCCCCTGCCTCATGGCTCGCCAATCCGAGGCAAGAAACGTCCCATGGCGTCCGCTGTGTCCTCGAAAAACTGTACCAGACGCTCGAAGTGGGCACCGAAGGCCCAGTGGCTGTCGAGAATGAGACCCAGATATGTCATCTGGGTTCCCAGTCTCAGGCTCATCCTAATCCCAGTCTCAGACGGACCACGCTGTAGGCGTCCCGTCATCTGCCCTACTACAGAAGCTACAGGGCTTCGGTCTTCTCAAAGAACTCCTCCTATCCCAATTCCTTGATGAAAGCAATCACACAGGCCACTGCCGTCTCCCGGAGATGGATGGTCCGTCCCCAGATCGAGCCCCAGACCAGCACCAACGTGCCGTCTGTGTAACACGTCAGTGCCGATTCCAGGCGCATTGTTGTCCGAAGCACCGCGTCGTACGTGAGGTTCCAGAGGGCTGGACCTGAGACCGACCCCTGCGGTACGCCACCATCTCTTCATCTCTCCGACTTCTTCTCCTTCAGCTCAGCGACTTCGAAGCTGATATCGACTTTTCAAACATTCATGTACGCACGCTCAGTGATAAATTATTGTAAGGCTAAATAGCGGCGGGCTATCCGCTATAATATCATTACGAAAATGTGTTGCCACTAAGAGATTGCTTTTTTGCATCGATATAACGTAGAAGTATACTGATTGTAGATTTACGTTACTTCCAATTCAATGTGCTGGTCTTTCTCATAAACGCAAGATTGACACGTATAGAAAATTGAATATCTTCTAAAATGAAATACGTTGAATTTTTTATAGATATCAATCTTGCGTTTAGTTGTAATTCGTACTTTATTGCATTATTACGAATTGCTTACTAATTCCCCTTAATTTTTACGCATGCACTATGAATGCTTTGTATTAATTTCTAGAACATACATTAATCCCTTAAAAATGGGGTGAGAAGTCGTTCGAACAATATACGAACTGTGTGTACATACATATTTATCATTTATCAACAGCAGATAATGTAATAATAGGACGAGCGAATTTGACAAAAGTAAACTTGGATGAAATTCTATAAAAGGCTCATTCCATCCTCCACCGATTCACCGCGTCTTGATTACAGTTGACTCGGCCGATCTCGATCAGAGATTCTTCTTGTTTATCCTGTGTACCTTGTCACCTGAGTTCGGCAAAACTCTTCTTAAGTGGTTATTTTGTCTTCCGCTGCCTGGCCTTAATAGGTATAGGCATACTGCCCGTCACGACGCATAGGGCCGCGTGTGACACTTTATCCTGGCTATTTTCTTGATAACTCAGCGCACATGCCCATATTGGTGCAGCGTAGAGTACCACCGACACCCATAACCATAGTGCAGCTTCTTAATGGAGCCGGTGGGTCCGTTTACGTTCGGCAACAGGTTTCTAATAGCGCCAACGAACGCCTTTGTCTTGCCACACATCTGCTCCAAATGAGGAGAATACCTCCTAGCGTTGACCAATAAAACACCAAAATATTTCACTATACTTTTGGTTTGTTTTTCCGTTCGTTTGATTTCAACATTGAGAGTTTTCGGTAAGTGATTCCTCGTCAACAGTATAATTTCAGTCTTACCTTGGGTCAGATGGAGGCCCGTGTCCGCGCTCTATCTATGATGACCTTCGTGGCTTCCTGAACCCTATCGCCGATGTCTCGCACCTTTCTCATCGTAATAACTAGGGTCAAGTCATTGGAAGCTACGGCGGCCAAGTTCTTTACAGGGTCCAGGCCGTCGTAAACGTTATTCCGCAGAAGTGGGTCCACGATCGATTCCTGTGGGACTTCTGTGTGTACATTTCTTCTGACTATGCGGTCGCCGCAATAAGTTAAAATTCTCCTGTGCGAAAGGTAGTCATGTAATAAAATGCGTCGAGTACTTATATAATCTTCTTTCATCTGAAAGTGTTGGAGGCGTTTCCGACGTCCTGGGCGACAGGAACGTATACCAGGCTCCGTTTCCCACGTGAATCTGCAATCCCGCAAACTCTACCAAGTACGTCTCAATCGTGCTCCTCTTTTTCCTGCATCCAAACAGTTCCACATGGGAGGGGTCTCCAGGAACTCCCAGGCTTCTTTTGATGAGTATCTTAAAGGTGTGTTTTCAGATCTTGCTCAATGCTGGTAAGATACTAATGGGTTTGTAGGATGACGGGAGTAACAGGTCCTTCCCCGGTTTCGCTAGTAGATCACCCTCGCCACCTTCCATACGGCCGGAATTTTTCCAGATCTATTGTTTTTATTGGCAGAGTTGCCTGGATCGTGGCTCCGCTAGTATCATTGTAATGTACCTGTGTATCCAGATATCGTGGTAGATATCGCAGGCAATTGCTACAGCTTACACGATTGCAGAGCACCGCGTTTCCTTCATTGCTTGTGTAACGGCACTCGACAGCCAAAACCAAAATAATAAGAACAGAGTTCTAAGAACTTTTTTGACGAAATTAATGATTAAGTGTACTCGGCCCAATAGAAAGAGAGCACTGTAAAAAATGTCTACAAAGAAATAAAGCAAACGAAGGGGAGCTCATACCAGACAAAAATAGGGATTGAAACAATACCCTATGAAGAATACTTAAAGGGACAGGCTGTATACACTAGGTGGAGGTACAACATGGTCCTCGCCCAAAAAGACACAGAAGACATATTCTCAGAAAAAACATAAAAAAATATTTATGGATGCCAAAATCATAATAAAAATAACAATGGAAAGAACCACAAAATGGCAATACTCAAATCTCTCTCCGTGTAAAATAGTGTAAATATTGTGAGCATTGTAAATATTGCAAATAATTCTACAGGACACTCCCTCTCCCTCCGCCTTCTCTCGTCCCTTCCCAAAATCCCACAGTCCCACCGAAACCAAAAGTAGACTATGGACCTGTCCTGTTTTTGCGACCAAGTTTTCAGGTCGGAAATAGGAAGAAAAAACAATATTGTATATGATATACATATGATATATATATATATATGATATAATTTATAAATTGTAACGCTAAAAAATGTAATTTCGACACAGAAAATATTATATGGCTATGTCGTACCGTCACGTGTCGGTACTTTTGCCTAAATCAACCCACAACCGAAATTTATAGTTTATTGTAAATATCACACATGTAATACTCATCTTAGACAATAAACGTTATAAAAGAACAAAAAGAAGCACTCGACAGCGAACTACGACTGGACGACGGTAGAGCAGTGATTAGCGCCTTTGGTTACGAACGTTCGGGACCCGGGTTCGAATCTCGGCTCCCGTAGTCGGATTTTCTTTCCGCGATATCTAACTGAGAAGAAAAATCAGCAGTACCCCTCAACGATATCTACACCAGCAGCGGCACTATCACCACCACCTATCCACCACCTCACTTGTATTTGGCATTCTTAATTGTTCCAATTCAGTGAAGTTATTTTACTGTTTTCGTTTTCCATCAATGCTTCATAATGCTCCTACGATTACTTCTTTTTACATTGATATGTTGACAGGTCGTTGTACATTTACGTTTCTCCCTGTTTACCATATTGTTATGACGTCAACTACACTTTTTACGTGTAGATCTAGCACTGTCTCTGCTGCATTTCGAAATACTTGTCTATGCAGTGCGAATGCCCATATTCTAGCACGTGGACTGGTGTTCTTCGCTCTAGGGATTTGTATGATCCCCTTTAGATTTCAAGCTTTCAATCGAGCTCCTCTGATGGTTTAAATCAATCGATGCACTTGCCGCTTGTGCAATCCCCTTTACAGTTGTCGCCCTCATCATTTCTCACTAACCTCGGAATTGTCTTTCTTCATATTGAATGACGCTGTTGCATCCCTTTCACTAATCATCGGTTATTGAATAATTGCGTTGAAATCCGATAAATACTCGCTCCTTGGAATCTCGTGTGATATAACCGATGAACATCGACTGGCTATGCCCTGAGTCTTGGAGGCATTTCATGGTTAAAAACTGTGAAGTCCGGTTGTATCGATAGGACATATGCAAGTGTATGGTGATTGCAAACAAGAACTTCTGAAAAAAAGGAGATTAAAGATTAATGATAATGGAAGTAGAGAGTTCTCTGATTATGATTATCTCGTTCCTTAATCTACAGTCGTTTTGTTTTCTTACTCTTATTTTTGCATTTCTAGTTTATGCAAAAGTATTCTAGCGTAATGAATGTTACTTATACTTCCGAACATTTCGAGTATAATAAAGCAATAGTCAAAGGTGCTAGGTATCGAAATGTTACTAGATTATTCTACACGTGTCACGTTTCCTTTATGACATTATTATTATAGAACGCTAATTATTTTTTTATTATTATAACATAACAATGTGTCAAGGATTACTATATAATTATGTTATTATATTAATGTGTACTTTCTCTGTTCAATAAGCGAATATAAAATAATTGAAAATATTTCAATTTTGTTATACTTGTAATTAGTCATATCCGTCATTAAAATGAGACAACATTATATATTACCTCGAATTTAACATTACTTCTCAATATATTGTAATACACCGTTGAGCGGGAGCACTGAAATGGACCTGATCAGTGTTCCCGAACATTTTTGGGAATAACGCAAAAGAATGTAAACATCTTCTTAAAAGAAATCCTTTCTTAACATTTCTTAGATATATTTATCATTATTGCTCGTAGTTTCTTTAACTGCGATAATCATGAAAACGTTGTCCTTTATTAAGCGATATTGAGCAGAATTTGCAGATATATATGTCGAGTTGGCATTAAGATTAGAGTTACGGGCGAGTAATGAATATTCTCTGGAATCAGCCATCGTCGTATACAACCGAAGTAATGCGAATTAGCACAAGTGTGAGTAGTACAGAATCGACAAGCAACCGCGTGAATTAGACACTAATGGCAATGATCTTAGGTTCGATACTGTACTTGCCCGTAGTACAAGGATGACTTGTTTAACGCGGAGTATTCGCTGATCGGAAGATACCAGATAACTTGTTAATGCGATCTCGCGAAAGAGAATGACTTCCCGTCACGTCGACGCTGCAGAGGAAAACTATGATGGGTGTGTGCCTAAGGGCACGAGATCATCGGATTCGTTGAGAAAAACCTCCGCTCGGAAGGTGAGGTAGATGGACGTTGCTGCTAATTGGTTAATTACTATGTCGGCGGTTAGAAAAAGGATGCTAGCCGCCCTTGAGAGAAAGTTGCTAGCGGGAAGTGTCTTATATGGGGGAAACAGATTTCTCTTGTCTTCCCGTAGGGGGTGATCGGTTTACGGACTGCTAGGAAAAGACGGTTTGTCCGATTGAAGGACCTTAGGTAACTAAATCCTAAGATTTATTAGCGGGTCCTCAGGCTGGCTAAGTATGTACTGCGGAGATGCATCGACATCTGACAATCATCTTGCCAAAAGAATAGGTTCTGTGTGTGGCGAGCAACGAGGCAGAGGCCCTTGGAATGTTTTCTGTCGAGTGTCCCTGTAACTATTTCTTTTTAAGGAGAGCTATACAATCGTTCTATAGCTCTGTTAGGTACAACGTTCATCCCGTGACCGCGGCTACGCTAGGCGACTAGTTGTCGCCTCGAGCCCAAGCTCATTGTCTCAAGTTTCGGACTATTATATTTGAGTTAATTTATAAAATTGCAGTATTGGAAACTTTCCACGGAATTTCAAAGGGAAGGCCCGGTGTCCTTTTGTCTCCGACATATATTATAGAGTAGAAATCTTACACCTTCTGTCTGGTACGTGATCTCTACTAAGTTATTTATTATAATAGGGCGTAGCCAGAAATAGTTACTTAATACAGTAATGTGATATATCTAAGCATCTTAAATGGATGACTCACAATTTAACTCACAACTTATGATTATAAGCTTAGTAATGTGCAGCTTATAGTTTACAATATTCAATGACCCAACAATTCATAAGTCCTCGTGCAACTCTGTTTTCAACACTACGCACAACACTTCCAACGCTATTTTCAACACCCTCCTCGACCTCTTGCTACTACGCTCGTTTCAACTCTCGTTATTGCATTCGTCGCAACACTCTTCTCGAGCTGTTGCTACAACACTTGTTTCAACTCTCGTTATAGCACTCGTCGCAACACTCTTCTCGACCTCCTGTTTCAATTTGCTTACAACACTATCTGCAACGTTCTTCTCAACCTCTTTCTACATCTCTTATTTCAACTCTCGTTAGAACACTCGATGTAATACTTCTCTCGGCACGGGGTAATGCCGGATTCATACCGGCTAAAACCACCACGATCCGAAGCGCATCAGGAAGGGTGAAAACATACGAGCTCCCTACCCTCGCCTCGCGCTGATGGCAATCCTCTCTTTCCGATGACACGAAGTGCGCGAAGTGCAACCAAACGTTCCAGTTGGGTGGAATGGCCTCGATGACCTTAAGTCCGGGCGCGACCGCTCTCTTATCGAGGTTTGCCTACCAACTTTCTAGCAGGTTCTATCGCGCCTGGACTCTAACGTTGGTATCTGCAGGGTCAGCCGCAGCCAACAGACTCACGCCACCTCAGGGTAGCTCGAACGGGGGAAACCCCGCCAGCTCCGCCGCTGCCATCACTGCGATGTTGCGCAATCCTCTCACTACCCTGATCACTATCGTCCTATGCAACTTTCTGCCCAGCAGAAGGCTGTGACGGTTGACCTTCAAGTCCGCCGCCCAGATCGGAACTCCTTAAAGGAACTTCGACCGTACCACCCCGGCGTACAGTCGGTACTCTCTGCTTCCCGTCTTGGCTATCCGTGGCAGCAAACGTCGTAAGGCGTTCGCCGTGCCTTTGACCGGCAGTACTAGGCGCTGGAAGTGGACACTGAAGGCCCAGTGGCTGTCGAGGATGAAACTCAGATATTTCATCTGGGTTACCTAACCCCAGTCTCAGGCGATACCCTGCTGGAGGCGTCCTGTGATCCTGTTACAAAAACCACAGGGCTTCGGTCTTCTCAAGGGACATCTCCAATCCCAATCGCTTGATGAACGCAACCACTCAGGTCATAGCCGTCTTCAGGAGACGGATGGTCCGTCCCCACATCGAGCCCCAGACCAGCACCAACGTGTCGTCTGCGTAACACGTCAGTGCCGATTCCGGGCGCATTGTTGTCCGTAGCACCGCGTCGTACGTGAGGTTCCAGAGGGCTGGTCCTGAGACCGACCCCTGCGGTACCCCACGGTCTCTTCATCTCTCCCCCTTGGCCGCTATATTTATTTATTTATTTATTTATTTATTATTATTTATTCCGTACTTTTCGGCTTTGGACGAGTTTTCGGTTTTACATCTTTTTTACGGCATTATGACCTTATTGCCTCCTCCTATCTATCTATCTAAACTCTAAACTCTTTTCTGATGTATCAATCCCCCCTCTTATCCACTCTATGATATTGCAGCTTTTGGACTTTTGCCTGCTTGCTGTGCTTCCTTATTGTCGTTCCCCCCGTCTTGTATTGCCCTTCTTTTCTCCATTATTGTTTTTAATTCCATTATTCCTTTTCTCGTCTCCTTTAATATGCCCTGGCCGCTATATAGATGATACTCCGGTCCTGGAGATATGCCCGAATTAGGCCTTGCAGATGGGGAGGCACCCGGTGGAACTCCAGGGCCTCCTCTATCCTCCCCCAGGGGCAGCTGTTGAAGGCGTTGGCGGTGTCCAATGACAAAAGACCCCCCTCCCCCCCCCCCCGTCAAAAGACGTAATGGACCTGCAGTTGTTAGAAGTTGTACAAATTTAGTTGATTTAGTTGTACATTACTATATTGTCATTACTACAGTATTACTGTAAATAAATCCATTCATTAATACGTTGAATGCCATGGGAGTCTCCGGTGAATGGCACTCAACTTGACCGTGGCGCCGTGGCGGTCATCGATGACAGGCGCACCAAGATTAGTAGAAATACATAATCTGAACAAATGTGAATAGTTATAAATTTGTTATTACTACCATCGTTACTACAATGGTGGGACGAAATTAATGTAGTGTAAAACATATAAAGATAGTTCTATTTATACCTGAAATATAGATCTGTTATGTGCGTCCTCCTCCAGTGGCTGTTGAACATGGGAAAACCCGCTTTTACCTTAGTGAACAATATTCTCATTATAATATATAATAATTTTGACTTGAAGATATATGATGGCAATTAAGGGTCTTGACAGTCAAGTAAAGAATACTAAATCTTGTTGCGATTCTTTAGGATTATTACGGGTCTTAATAAGTATGGCCAAGGGACGGATTATGGTTTATGGTAGATTTGGGGACGCAACAACATAGAACAATTCTTTGGCAACGCGAAGAAATAATATGAGATAATTGATAATCGCAATAAATAAGCGAATCAAGAGCGAAATTGCACTACAGCGCCATGGGGGTCACCGATGGCCTCAGTGAGATAAATTCATTAATAATGATTATACATCGTAACATATCTCTTGTAGGCAATATTTCAATATTATATGTATCGCATAATAAAAAGTTCATCGTGGCGCCATGACCAAACTCTTGTAAAACTGATGTGGCATTCAACGTGTTAAATAAATCAAATCGTTATATGTAGTGTAGTATAAAATGTGTTTGCATGAAATACATCACATATCACAAAAGAAAATTGAGGTTATATTATATTATATTATATATTACTGCATTAAGATAAGCAAAATTTAAGTTATAGACAAAATCGTAAAACTATTTTTAATTTAAAACATATTCATTTTAATTCAGGTGCTCCTGTAGGTTCTCTTCTGTGTGGAACTAAAGAATTTATCACTAGTGCAAGAAGAATCAGGAAAATACTTGGTGGGGATATGAGACAAGTTGGTATTCTTGCTGCAGCTGGGCTTGTAGCTCTTGAAAATATCCCCAAATTAGTTCATGATCATAGAAGGGCTTACGCTTTTGCATCTGCGCTAAATGAAATCCAGTCGTCTATATTTTCGGTTGATTTGAGTACTGTACATACAAATATTGTTTTCCTTAACATCGAATCTGATACCATTGACGCAACGAAGTTCATTCGTTGTTTGCTAGAATTTGACGATGTCGAGAACGAACACGTTGTCATCAAGTGTTTGGCATTGTCCGATTCACTTATCAGGTTTGTATTTTCTTTCGAAATTACAGACGATGATTTGATGTTAGCTATTAAAAAGGTTACATCCGTTATTAAAAAGTTAGATCCTAAATTCTAATCATTGTAGTCAAGGGTGCCTAATTGTTATCTAAAATATATTTATTGGGGTACGCATAATTCCTTTTTGTTATATCAAACCTTTTTCAATCAGCCTCCACTTCTCCTCATGATAAATGATTTTCCAAATCGGCCAAATCTAATCTGAGAAAAACATCTAAAAGAATAAATCTGAAAACAGAAATTCCCTATTATTTGGCCTACACGCTTTAAAAACAGATATTTCATTATATTCTGTTTTCCAAAGATTTCATCATTCGTTTTAAAGAATGTAAAACGCTCAGTTGGGAGATGTTTGTGCAGCCCATGACGTACTATCGGAAGGTCAAAAATTTGACACCAGATATGCTCATCGCCGAAAGTACTAGCTTTTGGGACAGAGATCTTTTGCAACAAACCGCGACGGGTTACACCGTCTCTTTAACCGACTGGGGGATAGAAACGCATCGAACCTACTCAGTTCGATTCGGTTGGTGCCGCGAAAGTTTGGGAAGATGGCACCACGGGCCAGAAAGACCCGCCTGCCAGGCGTGCGCCACCTAGCGGACCAATTGCTGAGACACCGTGTCGCCCAGCTGATTATATTGAGGCGGGCAGGATGCCTGGTGAACATCGACCCTTCCCCAAGAGAAACAATGATCACGAAGTTACCGTTGGATCGCCAACCGGCCGGAGAATTTTCGCGAGACGTGGGAATTCTAACTTCTACCACTAACAATATTTACGTTACGATATTGTTACGAGATCGTTAAGTATTGAAATACATTTTTTTATTTTATTTCATTTCTATTCAAATCTAAAGTACAAAAAGAGCCAACGGAATTCAGCCGCTGCTATGTACAGTTATTTGTATTACAAACTAAGCTGCGATTTGATTTATTCTCCAGCTAAATTCTAACCTCCTCGTGGCTTTTATTCTCCATGTTTTTAAGGGAGAAATCGACGTCTCCTTCCAACACATCCTTCGAATATATCTTTCCAAAAATTCTGTCCTATTCGAAATCGACAGCTCTTCACAAACAGACGATATACTGGGTCGCCTGGTAAGTTCGTCTCAATTAACATTTCGGTTTTGTACGTGTGTTTCTTGAGTTATATAGATGCCATTTTGCTTATTCCATAAGAGTGTAACTTGAATATTTCATCATCCCAGAATTTCCTATCATTCATTGACTAATTACTGTCATCTGTAATTTGTAAATGTTAACAGCGAAGCAAAGAAGAAATTATCGTCCATCCTCGTCGCTCTTATGCGAGAAGGTATCGTTTATCAACGCTGTATCAAAATATGAAACTGAATTTCCTCGCATGGAAAAGCCAAGGTTTCCTTCGGAAAATAACCGCACCTCAACGTGAATCTAAACTTACCAGATTTTAGCCAGCTCCGTTTTAATTTTCTGTTTTAATTATATCTTTGTTGGTAAACAAGAACAAATCTCGTCGTGTATTTTCTTTCACGTATTCAAAAATTTAAAAAATTCATTCACCATTCTGGCTGGTAAATTAATTGCAAAATATAAATATCAATGACGGGTATATTGCACAGAAATACGCGAGGCCGCAGATTTTATCGTTAACCTGCCATTATCTAACATCACTCTGACAAGCTTCTGGTATTGTTCGATGCAAATCACGATGTCAGGTGAATTCCATTTGTCGGACAAATTGCCAATTATCGGCCGATAAGATCGACATTAAGTGTCCTTGATCAATGGCACCAAAAATCGAGATAAGGAAATCATCGGCTTCGATTAATTTTGCCGTTGTTTTGCCGAATGTTTCGGATTCTGTATGCAAATTTATTCCACTTCATCGGCGAATATTAAAATCCGACGTACTCGTGTGAACAAGTGAACTGGAATTTGCGTATTTAAATTACAATTAAATGGCGATGACAGCATGTAAAATCATGCAAATTTAAATGTTGTTTGTAATCCTGAACAGAGAGAACTGTCGATTTTATACGGCTAATAAATAATTAAATATAACTTTATCGCTTGGAACGTGACGAAAAGCATATATTATCTTTCCAATAACTCAATAACTATATTAGGTTAGGTAAAGTTTCTTTCGTTTTATGAGGAAGTTGTAGACGTTCAAGGTTATTTATNTTTACATTATTTTGTCGAATTACGTACGACTGATTTTGTTCTGTTGAGATAAACAGCGCGACATTTCACAGACTTGCTTTCACGTTTGTACGAAGGTACATTGTCGTAGAAAACACATTTGCGAAAGAGAGACATTTTTCGGACATCCTAATATTAGGTTAGGAAAAGTTTCTTTCGTTTTATGAGGAAGTTGTAGACGCTCAAGGTTATTTATTTTACATTATTTTGTCGAATTACGTACGATTCATTTTGTTCTGTTGAGATAAACAGCGCGACATTTCACAGACTTGCTTTCACGTTTGTACGAAGGTACATTGTCGTAGAAAACACGTTTGCGAAAGAGAGACATTTTTCGGACATCCTAATATTAAGTTAGGAAAAGTTTCTTTCGTTTTATGAGGAAGTTGTAGACGTTCAAGGTTATTTATTTTACATTATTTTGTCGAATTACGTACGACTGATTTTGTTCTGTTGAGAGAAACACCGCGATATTTCACAGTTTGCTTTGACGTTTGTGTGAAGGTACATTGTCGTAGAAAACACATTTGCGAAAGAGAGACATTTTTCGGACATCCTAATATTAGGTTAGGAAAAGTTTCTTTCGTTTTATGAGGAAGTTGTAGACGTTCAAGGTTATTTATTTTACATTATTTTGTCGAATTACGTACGACTGATTTTGTTCTGTTGAGATAAACACGGCGATATTTCACAGTTTGCTTTGACGTTTGTGTGAAGGTACATTGTCGTAGAAAACACATTTGCGAAAGAGAGACATTTTTCGGACATCCTAATATTAGGTTAGGAAAAGTTTCTTTCGTTGTATAAGGAAATAATAGACGCACAAGGTTATTTGTTTTATATTAGTTTATTGAATTATGCACGAACATGATAATACTTATGGATCATACTTAATTCTATAAAATAATATAAAACAGAAATCGTTCCTCATCTATTATCACCTTATAAAATGAAAGAAACTTTTCAGACAACCTAGTATATAGATTAGAACAACCGCTGATACATCCACGTGAATGGACGAAAAAAATTCTAAACTTTCTATTAGATGTACCTTGGAACAAGTCTGTGAATCATCACGATGAATTCAGTAAGAAAGCAGGCGGCGTGCCATTGAGCAAGTAAGTATATATATATAATATCCAACTCACATCAAGATTCATCACCCGCTTCCCAAGGAGAACCAGACATATATATATATATATGTCGGGTTAATGTTAAAATCAGGATTAGGGGCGTGCGACGAATCCTCACGAGAATCAGTCATTGTCGCGACTATCAATAATGTTTATTAACACCAGTTCAAATAATACACGATTTACAAAAGATCGCGGTAATTAGGCGGTAATAACAATGGCCTTGGGTTCGACAACGAATCCGCGGTCACAGGGATAACTCTTTGTTAATCGCAAAAT
>JACXIT010000146.1:11801-30715 GCA_014737525.1 Bombus difficillimus | reverse complement strand
CGAAAAAATTAGAAAAAAAAGAAAAGCGAAAGCAAAATGGCAAAAACATAGAACAAAAGAAAATAAAAAACACCTAAACAAACTTGCAAAGAAAATAAAAAACAAAATAAAAGAACACAACAACAACGAGTTCACAAAGTTCATAGAGTCATTATCTACGCACGAAAACTATAACTACTCACTCTGGAAAGTTACAAAAAAAACCAAGAAGGCAACAAAACTAGTCCCAGCAATCAGAAAAGCAGATAACACATGGGCAAGAAGCAACAAAGAACGAGCCGAAGAATTTTCCAACCACCTTTGCAACACATTTACACCACATAACATAAACAACAGCAACCTCAATTGTCATACGGACGAGGATGCGACAACCACTAGTTCCGCAACTGACAAGGAATACACCATACCCAAAACAACAACACAAGAAATTAGAAGCATAATCGAAAAAATAAAAAACAATAAAGCACCAGGAATCGATCTAATCAATAACAAAATCCTAAAAAACCTTCCTCCAAAAGCGATACGACTATTAACCATAATCTACAACGCAATACTAAGAATCCGATACTACCCCAAACCATGGAAAACAGCACAGATCATAATGTTACCTAAACCAGGCAAAGACCCACACCAAACAGCATCATACAGACCAATTTCACTACTTCCCGTGCTTTCTAAAATATTAGAAAAACTAGTACACGCCCGAATAAAAACAATAATGGAGAAGGAAAAATTAATACCAAATCACCAATTCGGATTCAGAAATAAACACTCCACCATAGAACAATTACACAGGCTCGTCAACGAAATAGTACTAGCACTTGAAAACAAACAATACTGTACAGCCCTCTTTATGGACATAGAGAAAGCCTTCGACAAAATAAACCACGAAAGACTACTAAAAACAATAAAGAAACAATTCCCGGAGCATATGTACCAACTGGTAAAGTCGTATCTAAGCAGCAAAACCTTCGTAATAAAAGTCAAGGACGCATACTCCGAAGTCAAAGACATAAAGGCAGGGGTTCCGCAAGGAAGCGTCTTAGGACCAATACTATACGCACTATGCACGGCCAACATACCAACAACTAACAATAGCAAAATATTGACATTCGCGGACGACACAGCTGTACTAGTCAGGCACTCTAACCCTGTAACAGCAGTCACAATACTACAAAAACACATAACAAAAATAGAAAAGTGGCTACGAGTCAAACAAATCAAAGCTAACCCGAATAAATGCAACCACATCACATTCACACTGCGAAAACAGGTACCACCCAGCATCTTCCTGAACGGTACTCAAATAACACAAACCATGCATGTAAAATATCTAGGACTCCACTTAGATAAACAATTCACATGGAAACAGCACATCAAAGCTATAATAAACAAAATACAGACAGCAAGAAGACAAATGCAATGGCTAATAAGTCGTAAATCCAAATTAAGTACAGAAAACAAAATAAAAATATATAAAATAATCATAAAACCAATCTGGACGTACGGAATCCCACTATGGGGAACAGCAGCAAAGAGCCATATAAGCAAAATCGAATCACAACAAGCCAAAATACTGAGAACCATAATAAACGCCCCATGGTATGTTAGAAATGAGGACATTCAGAACGTCGCAACGGCCGAGTAGTGTCGGACTCTTACCGACTAAAACCCCACGGTGGTCGTTCTGACGTTAAGAGGTGCCCCGGGCTCTCTTTCGAATTACTACCTGGGTGCATCCTTGTCGTCTATCTCCCTGCTGCTGTTGTTGAGGGAGGCGTTCCTGTCTGAGTTGGGCCGCTAGGGGGGACCACGCCCCCTAACGCCACGTCCCCTGGTTTGACGCTTCCAGGGCGGCAGCGGTGCCGCACCCCTGCGTCGTACGGAGTCTCTCTGCTGGTGCGACGATCTGCTCGCATCGCCCGTTCTCTCCCGATCTCTTTCCGCTGGCTCCTTCGCCTGCACCATTTTTTCGCAGTAGGAGCGGACGGCGTTGAACTCCTGACGTCCTCCGAGCATGGCCTGGACGACCGCTTCTGGGACTAATCTATCGCCGATGTCGAGTCGTAGGACGCGCCGCGGTTCCGCCCACGCTGGACAAAACTCCAGCGTGTGTTGCGCCGTGTCCTCCTCTTCCCGCAGTGGTGACAGATGGAAATCACTTCCCACCCGATCCTCAGCAGATACTCGCTGAAAACTCCGTGACCGGTGAGCATCTGCGTCGTCCGAAAGGTCAGCGGGACCCCGCCTCGGTCTCTCCAGGCTTCCCAGTTGGGAAGCACGGCGCGAACGGCTCGGTGTGGCCGTACGGTGTCCTCTTCGGTCAGCTGAGAGCGCCATCGCTCCCAGATCTCCAGCTTAACCTCTTCCTGGACGCTCGGGGCCGACCGGCTGTCGGACGGTGGCGTCGTCGTCGAGCGCGGTGCCCTCAGGTGTTCGTACACCCGTCGGAGCTCGAGGGCCCGCAGCTCGAACGGGGGAGATGCCGCCAGCACTGTCGCCGACGCGTAGGATATCGTTCTATATCCCCTCGCTATGCGAATAGCGGTCATCCTCTGCAACCTCCTCATCAAGATTCGGCTGCGACGATTCGCCATCAGATCTTCGGCCCATACGGGAGCCCCGTAGAGGACTCGGGACCGGACCACTCCCTCGTCCCAATCCTGCTCCGCCGATGTTCGGTAGTAGGCCGCATAAAGCGTTGGCTGCGGCTGTCACCTTCGGGACCAGAAGCTCAAAATGCGGTCCGAACGTCCATTGGCTGTCGATGGTGAGACCCAGGTACTTCATTCGACGTCTCACCAGCACCGCTTCTCCATTGATGATCTCGGACAGTCCGGCAGGAGGGGATCCTCTGCGGCGATGGTCGAAGAACCACAGGGCCTCGGATTTGGCTGGCGACACGCCCAAGCCGAGTCGCTGGATGGCGTGCACCGCGCATGCCACGGCGTCCTCCGTGAGATTCACGGTCTCGTTCCACCAACGTTCCCCGGCCAGCACCAAGGTGTCGTCGGCGTAGCCTACCATGCCCGTGCCCGGAGGCATCGGACATCGGAGGACCAAGTCGTAGGCCGTGATCCACAGGATGGGTTCTGACACCGAACCCGGCGGAAGGCCGCACTCGACCGGTCTTCTCTCTTCCCCGTTCCTCCCGGTGTAGGTGATGCACCTGTCGCTGAGGTACGCTCGGATGACCCCAACGAGGTACGCCGGTACCTCAAAGTACCGCAGGGCCTCCGTTATCTTGGCCCAGGGAATGACGTTGAAGGCGTTCGTGACGTCCAAGGAGACCGCCACTACCACCACTTCGCGGGAAACCATGTCTTCCGCCATGGACCTCACCCGCTTCACCGCGTCTACCGTAGAGTGGCCCCGGCGAAATCCGTACTGGCTGTCGTGCCATCCAGGCACCCGCTCCGACATATGGGCCTCCAGACGGGCGGCGATTATTCTTTCGAACAGCTTGCCCACCTCGTCCAGCAGGCATATCGGCCTGTACGCGGACAGCGAGTCCAGCGGACGACCTTTCCGCAGTAGTACCAATCTCGCCGTTCGCCATATCCAGGGATAGACGCCCTCCTTCAGGCATCTGGAGAAGAGATGCCGTATGCGGGGAACCACGGTGTCCATCGTCTCCGTCCAAACTCGGCCTGGGATTCCATCCGGACCCGAAGCCACGTCACGGGATGCCATCCTCTTCGTCGCTTCGAGGAGCTCCTCTTGGTTGACTCACAGTTCCTCCCTCCACTCCAAATCCATAGCCTCCTCCCGGCCATCTGTCGCTTTAGCGGCATCTCCTCCTGCACGCGGTTGGCTGGCCGCGTTTCCGCCCTTCCCTTGTACCCTGGCAGATTCCCGCCTCGTCTTTCTCACCTTGGGGGGATAACACGTCGCCCCACCCATGCGATGGGCGGCGGGTGCACCAAGGGATTCGCATAGTGGGCACTTGGGTATCGAGGCAGGGCAGTCTCTGGCACGGTGGCCGGATTCGCCACACCTATAACATAGATGTGACTGGTCCTCCGTGGGCACGCGTGTTACCCTTACGTGTCCTAGCTCCAAGCACTTGAAGCACTGCAAGGGCCTCTTGGCGATAGCCTCTACCTTTGCAGTGGACCAGCCCAGGACGGCCTTCCCTGCCTGGGCAAGTTTGCTCGCACCAGCCAAGGGGCAACGCAGCCAGGCCGAGCCGAGACCACTTTTGGAGGTGCCGATCTCCCCGATGTGCACCTCCGCGGCGCCGCATCCCGCGGCCTGCGCCAAGACGACCCGCAGCTCTTCCTTGGCGATAGACACATCTATCCCAACCACACGCAGCTCCGCCATCCTGGCAGGAGTCGCGACCTTGACTGTATCCGAGTCAAGGATCTGCGCCAGACGTGTCGCCAAGGTGGACGCCTTCTTCCGGTCTTTGTCACCGGGAACCTCCAGGATGATAGCGCCGGTCATGGCCTTACGCATCCTTACCGCCTCGATGCCGTCACCAACACTTCCGCGTATGATGTCTTAGCCCCCTCGCTCAGGGTCAAAGTAACCGCTGATGATCGCGGTAAGCGAGGGAGCACGGCCTTCCTTGGTGTTGGGACCGGCGCTCCTTTCAGGGTCTTCGTCGAGGTCCCCGTCGATGCTGCGGCCCTGGGTATCGGGGTGCCTTTTGCATTCTTTCCAGGCTGTATTTCCGTCGCGGGTCGAGCCGTGTTGTCATGGCTCCCCGCCGCCCTTTCTACGGCTTTCTTCGCATTTTCCTTCTTTTTCTTCTTCCTTGACTCGGCCACCCTTCACTCACCACCCTGCTGCTCCCGAGGGAGCGATGGAAATTGGGTGGCAGTGGTGGTGCGAGCCGAGGCCGCCAGTTCTTTTCTAGGCCGAGTCTCAGGGGTGGGTCGTCTGTCCCTGAGGCGCTCTGCAATAGCCTTTATAATGGAGGGTCCAAGCTCCTCGACCCTCCTTTCAAGGGCAGCCAGACGCGAATTGTCACTGTGCCCGTTTCCCGAAGGATTCCCCGACTCGGAAGACGCGACGCCGCACCGAGAGCACTCCCGGGGCGCGCTTACTGCCATCCTAGCCAACTCTTTGCGAAGAGCCTCGTTCTCCTCCTTGAGCGCCGACGGCCTCGCTTCTGGGAGAGCCGGGGCTTGGCTACTACGGCGGGACCAATCCTACTGGCCAACTGCATCGTCCCAGCGGCAAGAAAGGATGCCGCCTCCTTAAGGGTCTTAATATACGTGAACTTAAGGTTAGACGATGTTTTTACCACCTTGATGATCTCTTCTACCCGCCTGATCATCTCGACACCGATGTCAGCGGTCGTGGCAGCCTTTAAATTTCGCACGAGGTCATCGGGTATGTCCGGGAAAGTGCAGACGACTTTCCGCTTCTTACCCCTGGACTGCCCAGACTGCAGATACGATCGATTTCAACGAGGCAACCGTTCCTCGTCGTCGGACCTCGTGCGGGCCCTCCATATCTCTTCTAAGAAAGATGATCCGACGCCAGAGACCATGGACAGAAACGCAAAGGTACCCTGCGTACCGTCCGCCGATCTCGACACCCTCGTCGCCTCGCCAGGCGTAGAAACCAATCCGGGAGAAGTGCCTGGCGGCCCACCTTCGAATGGCCATGGTCATCAGATGACGACACAATGGGGCCCATTTTACTACCACCAACTGCACCGGTACTGGGATATCTCTCTCTTGCACCGTAAACGTTTTTCCTTTTCGTTGTCCTGTCCATATTTCTTCAAATTAATTTCGCCAAGGTCGTCAATAGAAGTCTCCATCCAGGTGCCACTCACTCTTTCGCACCCTACCCCGGACAAGGCCGGTGCAGGGTGACAGGGAGCCCCACGAGAAGGTGAGTGGTCTTGGCCGAGATGAGCCCACCAACTTCTCCGAAATTCTCCGCACCGGATTAGCAAACTGACGGGTGCCAAAGGCACCGACCAGCCGCCACCCGACTATAGGAGAATATCAGATCCATCGGGGTTTCCCGCGGTGTGAGGCTTACACTGCGAGAACCCATCCCCGCCTCATGCTCCCCACGTTATGTAAGACCTAGTTACACTGATACGTTAAATATACGACTGTTATAAGGATAGAGACAGGTAAAGATATGTTGACTATTCTAAGGATATAAAATGAGTAAATCTTACTGACGATACTGTGTCTGAGGAAAGCTAGGGGTGGGTGTGTCTAAGGACACGGGACTATCGGATTTGTTGATGACAATTTTGGTTAGAAAAGTGAGGGCAGTAGACACCGTTTCCGATTGGATAATAAGAAGGTTGGTGAACCAGGAAGGGTATTAGTCTCCCTCGTGAGAAAGTTGCTAACGGAACATGCCAGACGTGAGGAAAACCAACCTTCCGTGTTAACCCGTAGTAAACAATAAACGTAAAAGGAAACCTTCGACAAGAGATCGCCTGATCTGAAGGACCTTAACTATGAAAATTCCAAGACCCCTGGTGGGTACTTGAGACTATCGAGGGTACGCTCCAAGGATGTGCGGACATCTGGGCGCCATCCTGCCCGCGGTGTGTGGCCTGATCTGTGATGTGAATTGACGTTACGCAAACGTTGTCATGAACGTGCTTTGACATGACCTTGATCTTGATGTAAATACATGTGTCGTTGTCTGCATATGTGACATGAACCGGCGGAGCATTGAGCAAGATAATGCCCTTTGTCTAAGCAATTAGTAGAGCGATGCCCTTTTGGCGATTTCAAGGCGATTTTTGGCCGACTTTGCCTTGAAGACATCGCAATTCCATATTTCGTGTTGTCGTTGGCAAGTTGGGCACACCAACGTCCTATGTGTCGTTGTAAATGTGTGGGTTCGCGGCGCGGTTTGTCGCTGTCGGTTATGTTGGTTCGACGTCCTTTTCGTGGCGCTTGTAGTGGAGCTTGTCCTATCACCGTTCGTCCGTGTTTTTAGGAAGTCTACCAAGTGCGTATATGGCGGCATTTTTTGTTAAGTAATGTGCGTTGCCATTTACGGATGGTGGCTGAGAGTAACTTTGATGTGAATAATTTGATCAAAACGACGTTTGATGTGACTGGTTCACCTAGTTTCTCTAAAGCTTGAAGATTAACTTTAACCGTCTCGAGAAAATCATCTACGGCTTCGGGTGTCTCTTTGGTTATTTTCGGATAATTGAAAATCAAGTCCTATTTGGTCGGACTCTGACGGAACCAACGGGGAGCTACCGCTAGAATTTCTTTTTCTTTTTTATTATTTAATTTGTACTTTACAATTTGTCCAGCTGGATATTTGGTAAGTTTTTCTAACTTAATTGCTAAATATCATGTGGATGGCTACCTTCAGCAGGGTACCATCTTCAAATTTGACTATTTTATTTCCCTAGTGAGGTCAGTGCGGTGTTTTCTTTTTAGTCTTCGTTCTATGAGAGTCCTGCTCGCTTCAGCAGCTAGTTGGTTTGAACGTGTTGCCGTTCTTTCCTTGTATTTTTCTGCGTACCTGCCGATTTCTTCTTTGATCGTTGGTATTTTTAAGTCTTTGCGTATATCCTCGTTTCTGACATGGGGCGTTGACTATTGTTTTCAGTATCTTCGACTCTAGCGACTCTAGTTTATTTACGTGGCTCATTGCTGCTGTCCCCCATAACGGTATTCCGTACGTCCAAATTGGTTTTATTATCGTTTTTTAGTTCATTTTCCATGCTCGAGTTTAGAGTTTCGACTAATTAGCTAGTACATCTGTCTTCTTTTTATCCGTATTTTGTCTATAATTGGTTTAGTATGTTGTTTCCATGTAAGTTGTGTGCCTGTTACGCCGGCCGACACTCTACCTAGCCCAGGCCACACACCGCCGGCAGGATGGTATCCAGATGTCTACACATCCGTACTGCGTACTCTCAATAGCCTCAAGGACCCCCCATAGATCTCCGGAATTTCTAGTTAAAGCCACTCGAACCGCATAAACAGTTCTTGGCAATCCGTTTCTAGAAGTTTATTGTTTACTCGGGGAAGATAGTGGAAGGTCAGCTTTGTCACGTACTTCCCACTCTCACCACTTCTCTCGGTGACGGTTCGCACCCTTCCTCACTTACAAACCGAAAAATGGACCAATTAACAGCGAAGTCTATCCCTCACTCTCCTTATGAAAACTCATCCTTAACAAATCAGCTTCTTTCGTTCTTCCTTCGACACACCCATCACTAGCTTTCCTCCGACACAGTATCCTCTCTAAGATCACTTATTCTTCACCGCTAGAATAGTCAACATGTCTGTACCGGGTCTCTACCCTTAAATTAATCGTTTACTCAACTTGTACTTACGCACCAGCGTAACTATCATCTATACAAAGCTGCTGGAATAAATGTTAAGTTATATCTGTCAATTCAGTGTAAATCCAATTGAACCACCCTTATTATCCTAAATGAAATAGGGGATCGATCACTTCGTGGCGTCCATTGTCTAATCGTAACGGGAATTTACGACTCCCGTTGACGTGCTTTCTCGCGATCGCGTCTCTCCGCGAATGGTCGAATAAACAGTGCCTAAGTGGAGTCCTAAGTACTTAGCTTGCTTTGTTTGTGTTATGTGCGTGCCATTCAATTGGATATTTGGTGGTTTCCGTTTTCTTAGTGTAAATGTAATATGGTTGCATTTACTGGGGTTTGCTTTTATTTGTTTATCTTGTAGCCATTTGTCTATTTGTGACTGTTGGAATACAACGATATTAGAATCATAGACACAAACACCCTTATACAGACACCTACACAGGCATTTGAACAGGACACTTACACAGGTCATACTCATTAGTGTATAGAGAGGGGGGTTCAAAAATCTTCAAGGGATCATGGGTCACTACCTACAGTCAGTCTGAGAGTAATTAGCCAACTGTCAACAATTCATAAATTCCTTACCTCCATACTTCGTTAATCACTCACTTATATGTTAAATACATTTGGTTCTGTAGTTCTGTTTAATAAATATCACCGAATATTATTTCAACATAAACATTGTGTCTTCCACAGATTATTTATCTTAATTTTAAGATTAAATTCTAACAGTGATGACACAAATCGCTATACCATCAAAGCATAAGGCGGGCATGCCAAATGTACCATCGATATCCCTACAGTCCTTTCGCCGAATATTCGGAAGAATGCATACGCGGCAACGTCGCGGACGTCTAACAAACGCATGCGCAGTGGGGATATCGAGGAGCAACAACGAAAACAATCCGTTCAGTTTTGAACAAAAGATTCATTCTATTTCGGACAGCAAAGTGCGAAGGGTCCATCATAACTGTTGACTGTTAATTGTTAAATAATCTTTATTGTTGGACTTCGAGAGTATTTCTTGGGCACTTGCATCCAACAACACCTCAAATTTTTGTGATGTGCTCTTGTAGTAATGTGGCTGCTGTTTCTGGATTAGTGTGCCTGACTACTGCAGCTGTGTCGTCCGCGAATGTCAGTATTTTGCTGTTGGTAGATGTTGGTATGTTGGCCGTGTATAATGTGTATAATATTGGGCCTAAGACGCTTCCTTGCGGTACTCCTGCCTTAATATCTTTTACTTCAGAATATATATCCTTTATTTTTACTACAAAGGTTCTGTTGCCTAGGTATGATTTGAGTAAGTGGCAGATTTGTTCCGGGAAGTGTTTTTTGATTGTTCGTAAGAGGCTTTAATGGTTCACTTTGTCAAATGCTTTCTCAATGTCCATGAAGAGGGCTGTACAGTATGAATATGTAATTAAACAAATTTATTCTTATTTGAGATGTATAAGAGAATACAGCGGTGTTCGTTAATATTTCAAGCTATTATGTTACATATAAAATAGTTATTCTGTTATATATAAATTTTGTATTTAATAAAATGTTATATATTATTACTTTAACAAAAAATTTTATTGTTGCATTGTTGTCTCGTCGATATCCGATTTCGCATCGAGTAATATTACTTGCCACTATTTCTGTAGGCAGTAGATGTTAAGCGATGAAAAACTGTGTAACTCTTTTATTGTAAATCCTAAGATACCGTCAAGATGCAGAAATGCCCTTACTATGAGTGTATTTTAATTGAGAAAATAGCTAAACTTCGTCTGAAGGCACAATTCTTCCGCAACCATTATTGCATTTTTTAATAATATAGGAAACATTCGATAATTGCACAGAAATCGAAAACCCAAGTGTTGCAGTAGTGGAGATGTAGGAACGATTGTATTATTGTTCGAAGCTGAGATTTTAGACGCGTCAAACGTAGGAAAGGACAATGCGAGTACAAGAGAAGGAGGAACTGAGAATCAAGGCGATCGACAAATATTGAGTCGATAACTAAGTGATTGCGGATTTTGAAATGAAATAAATTTTGTCATTACCACCTAATGACAAAATTCGTAATCACTTAATTGCCAACCCAATATTAAAGACCCGCGATAAACTGAGCTCTTTAACTCAAAACTCTAACTTTCTTATTTTTGATTTGTGATCAGTGTAACTTTTACCAACATGTTTCTTACATTTTTGTAACTAAAATGGTAGCAAACACGATATAATTTGGAGCATATTTGCTGTTTCGTTCACTCGCGGAGAGACGCGATCACGGGGAAGCACGTCAACGGGAGGCGTAAATTCCCGTTACGATTAGACAATCGACGCCACGAAATGATCGATCCCTTATTTCGGTTAGGAGAATAAGGGTGATTCAATTGAATTTACACTGAATTAACAGATATAAATTATGATTTATTCCAACAGTTTGTATAAATGATAGTTACGCTGGTGCGTTTGTACAAGTTACGTATGAGATTAATTCAGAGGGTCGAGACCCGTTACAGACATGTTGACTATTCTAGCGGTGGAGAATAAGTGATTTTTGCGACGATACTGAGTCGGAAGAAAGCTAGCGATGGGTGTGTCGAAGGGCACGGAAGAAGCTGATTTGTTAGGGATGAGTTTTCATTAGGAGAGTGAGGGAAATGGACTTCGCTGTTAATTGGTCCATTTTTTGGTTTGTGGGTGAGGAAGGGTGCGAACCGTCACCGAGAGAGGTGGCAAGAGTGGGAAGTGTCGTACGTGACAAAGCTGACCTTCCACTATCTTCCCGGGATAAACAATAAACTTCTCGAAACGGATTGCTAAGAACTGTCTATGCGGTTCGAGTGGCCTTAACTAGAAATTCCGGAGATTTATGGGGAGTCCTTGAGGCTATTGAGGGCACGCAGTACGGATGGGTAGACATCTAGATACCATCCTGTCAGCGGTGTGTGGCCTGAGCTAGGTAGCGTGTTAGCCGGCGTAACATTTGCTTACTTATTTTAATCGGGAAGATCTCAAAAATACCTTGGTGACAGTTTAATTTTAAAAATGCCAAGAATAAGAAAGGATTCACTTTTAAGTTAATATCTAAATACATGGTCTCAGCGATATCTAATATTGGATCATGTTACACCGCTCGAACATGGCGGACCACAGGCTTCTCGGTGCATCAGGGGAACACCATTCCATAGTGGGGATGAGTGCACGAGTGTGCAATTCTGCCAAGGATCTTTTTGTATAATTATAGAATATTTCTTAAATTCGATAAATGGGGGCAAGGTATAACGATTTTGAGTTTTGGAAATACGGTTGAAGTCCAGGAATCAATTCGTCCTTGTTTATACTATGAACGTAATCGGATATTGTCTTATGGAGATAGAAAAGTTCACCATTGGACCACGTATATATCTTTTATTCAAAATGTTATTTGATAAATCGATTTATATATTGACAACAAAGATATATTCCGCTATTCTGAACACAATATGTGTTTAAATAAATAATACAATTTACGGTTTAAATGGCTATCGCGTTAAAGTAAGCCATGCAGTAGGCCAAAAATACCAAACTTTAAAGACGCAATACTTTTGAATCAATGGATTCATAGATTAGAAACTTCTATACGTCGTCTCTGTTCTTTTCTATTCATAAGAGTACTATTAGAAAATACCAAGAAAGCATCAATAACATTTTACAACAATAAATGACCTTATATGCAAAGTAGATCAGTTCGTCTCAACAAGCACCATTGTATTACGGAAAAAGAATATGTGATTCCATGCGACGATGGAAAAATATTCATGGCAGCAAGGTTTCACGTATCAATGTTAAATCTAAATGGTGAGCGCTGATACGGACATGATTATATAGGATTCATTTATTCAGAAATACTAGAAATTAGGGTTTCCAGTCGTTTCTATCCTATATGATAAGTTTATTGATAGATGGATCTATTTACAACGAATTAAACAGGAAACTGTGAACTAAATATAGTAATACGCTATAACTAAGCCAACTAAATGGATAATTCACAATTGACAACTAATAGTTTACAACTCATAACAACTCGGCAACTCAACTCTCGACTTCTCTCAACTCGACTCTTAGTTAACGACTCCTCACATCTCGACCTTCATCATTCACGACTGCCTGTTCGTTCGTCTTCTCTTTTAAGCATCCCTTTATCTTTCCTCATAGCCCCACCACGTAGGTGTTTCGTAACCGTCTGCGGTCATGGTCACGTAGGCCTTCTTTCACGAAACTATTCGACTGAAGGACCATTTAGGCTTCCTCGCAACATTGTTTATGGTTTCCCTCATATTTCTTACGCAATCTGTCCACGATACTACAATTATATTTCGTTATAGGTCAGGCTGCTGTTTTGGTGTCACCTCGATATCAGTCTAATTGCGGAGCAATTACTAAACACATGTAAATGAAATTTGTAAAAACAAATTACAATTATAATAGTTAACAACGAACTTTGCAATAAGAATAGTAGCCCTAGAAGATGCATAAGATTTCATTCCGATAGCTTAATTCAATCTTTAGTAACCGACAAACATACGTAAAAATTGAATTTTTGTAAAGAAAAATAATTTACAAAACACAAATGCAAAATTTTTCTAACGGGAGAACATTCCCTATACGATGAATAAAGTTCCGTTTAGTGAAGTCATTTCAAAGAAATCGGCGAACATACATAAGGAAAAAGGGAAAATACATGTCAAATTGAGATACTTTCTTTTTTTTCTGAAGTCGGTATAAAAATAGAAACTTTTTCATATTTTTTAGCGCACTTATTTTGTATAAATACAATAAAAGTTATTTTTCAATTTTTAACGCGTTTGAAAGTCGGTAATATTTTTCTTGGGGAAAAAATTTTTTTCAGATATTTTTTTTATTATACAATTTCTATAGTATATTTAAAGTACAATTAAAAATAATGATAGTATATACATATTATACAATATGCAAATCATATTGCTCAAGCGTTGCCTATTCGTATATTCATCAGATTTCTCGACCTTGTTGCTAATGTAAATGCAAATAAATAAGCAAAAAATGATAATTGAGATGGGAGTATCCGAATCAAAGTATATATTTTGTCTCTTATTAAAATCGTGTATCATAGCAGTTTCAAATCTTTTAGGAGTACGAACAGCGTTTCTAACGATCGCTAAATAACAACGGTTAAGATTGGAACGGTGCTACGAAGGCCCTCGATAATACGCGTAGCAGTTAGCAGTTATCGCAAGAATTTATATCTTTTTGTCTTTATAATCAACAAAAATAAAAAATCACTGTGGTAACTTTAAAGTGACCATTTGTTTGTGCAAGAAAACTTACGATGAAGAAGCTGTATCTGTACCTTGTATTAGAATTATGCGTGCTGACCATGTCGCAAAGAACTGCCTTGGATACCTCGATTCTGAATTACATCTATCGTGGATATCGTAATTGGTTAACGCAATCCTACGGTACGTCTGTTTTAGTTTATTTCGTGTTACGTCTTTACGCAGTAATTTCGTTTTCTTTTGGTTAGTGAGATACTTTTTAGAGGAAAGCTGAAATATTGCGAATCTTATTTTTCATAGACTAATATTTCATTGTGAATAAATATATGTTCACGACAAAATGATACGTTGACGAAATTTTTTTCGGTAAAAGTGGACAAAAAATTGCACAGCACGGATCATTTTTCTTCTAACATATAAATATTGTAGAAATTATATTTTCAAGTAACACGCTATGAATTCTGTGGCATCCTCTTCTGGTTCTTGAGAAGAGGAATTTTTTAAACACTACTTATTTCGAAATTCGTAACGAAACTAAACAGCAGTCCTGAAGTGTAGTAAGAGTGAGGAGCTGTTAGGTAAATGTAAAATCTAAAGATGTCTCTATACCATTTCCATTTGTTCTTGAAATACTGGTCAGTTTTGTTCCACGAGTATAAGAGGCAGCAACATCTGATTGCGATTTCAGATGGAAATTGGGTTTTGGTTAGGTTAGCGACGGGTTGCAAGAGGAGGAGTTGTTACCCCTCGTCGCCGAACGTATTTACTTTATAATAAAAATCTTGAAAATATAGAAATATTTCAGAAAAGTATTCAAACGGCCTCTATTAAAATTTTAAACAATTAAAATACGCAAGTCAAATTTAAGATCAGAAAACAGTGCTCCAATTACTATAAGAAACAGGTAGCAAGATTATACAGCTGTATATCTAAAATTTGGAACAAATCCGATAACATTCGTAGAAGTTATGAAATCTTTCATTGCAAGAATGTATAGAAACAGGGTCGCAAGGGTAATCGAACGTCTAGATGTTAAGCGATGTTAAACAATACTTTCGTATACAAAGTGACAAGAAAACGTTGGCAGACTCGGTTGACGTAGAAATGAAATTGTGCAGTGAGTTTTGTACTTCGCTGTGAATAATATTAGTTTCTGTAGTGATAATAAGTTCCAAATAATCTGAAATACAGATATTCGAAAGGGGATTGATATAAAAAGAACACAAAGATGAAAATTATAACAGCAGATCGCTAAAATATAAGATAGATGTGTACCTATGATACGTTATATTATCACAGAGTCAGAAATCGAAGAAACAGTCACAAACAAATATCCTACAGGCAGACCAAGGAAACTGATTTAGTAGAGAAGAATAAATTATTATAATTTAATGAGTGAAATAAAAAGGGTCGAAATATCTCGGTTCCAAAGTCACTCAAGCAATTACCAAGTGTGTCAGTAAGAATGTTTACGTGGAATTTTGTTGTTTATGTATCATTCTGCCTATTCATTCCAATGAACGTCTCATAACTTTTACAGATGTTATCGGATTCGAATGAAACTCTAGATATAAAATCCTGATTCTTACTTAGAAATGAATTGCCTAAGATATATGCCAAAAAAAAAAAAAAACGGTCCGTGCTTTTTCAAGTGTTTTTATCAATTTTTACCCTTTTGCCCAACGACCGAATAATAGTAACTATTTATGCAATTATAAAACAGAAATTTATTAGCAACAGCCTGTCAAGTCATTAGAGCGGTATAATGTTTAATACAATTGATCAATAGTGACGTTACTATAGTAATGCACATCTGATAAGAACATAGTTTGCGTTCATTTGTCTGTCGTCATATTGTTGATTCTTCTAAACCTCGTAAGATTTATTGATCTGTTCGCAAGTAATACTATGTGCAGTAGAAGAATATTGGATCATAGTAAAATGGAACAGTTCATCAAAAAGAGTGAAAACTATATAAAATAATTAAATATTCTGCTGGATCTAATCTTGTGGCAAACGGTTGAATGAAATTCTAGTTTCTCTGCTCGTTAAATAACGGTAGAAATTGAACTAACAAACAATTACCATTAAATTTCAAACCGTGACTAAGGAACGATGAAGAAATATCCAGCAGCCTATTATTAAAAAGTGGAACGATGACATTTCCATTAAATCTTACCTATTGCCGATATATACCACGGAAGAAAGAATAATTCCTATCGGTTTCATCAACATCACCCTTCATAAACTTTATTGCTTATTTTCATATCCATTATACTATATTATATTGCAATTGTTTACTTAAATTAAGACACCTCCTTTTTTTCCAAAGTCGGTATAATGCAATAATATAATTTTAATGTGAATATTTCATGAATTTTTCTTTACAATTTATAACTTTTTTTATACAGACATATTTATCATTATGTATGAATTTAACAAGACACGTTACATAACCTTTTGTGTAGCTTACAAAACCTTAATTATTCCTGTACATTAGTATCGTTCTTACCGACCGTCAGTAATTTGGTAACGAAATGCTACAGAAACACAATTGTAGATCAGTATATCATCTATCATGATCAACTAACGTGGAGTAAATAAATATAAGTTTTATTAGTATTATTTTTATCGCGAACCGCACGTATCGCCATAATTTCGGCGATTATGAACATATAATTTGTGTATTAGTCAAAAATCAATACATATATTCCACTTTTTAGCATGTGAACATATATATTGATACGTCGCTAAGAAGAAATAAGAAAGTTTCATTTTTTCTTTATGCTGTCTTATACAGTGAGTCAGAAAATGTTTGTACACCTACCTTTTTGACTTTCAAATTTTGGTATTTATTGTATTATTTTTTCTTTTCACGCATTATGAAAAATGTTTCATTTGCACACTATTTCCGTAACAGTTTTTGGCGGAGTATCGTTTGTTTGTTTAAAGCTCTTCGGTAATTACACTAAAAAGGGTACATCTTTCAATAAATTTGGAATATGTTGCTAAGGTCAACTTTCTGATCAATTTTTTCCTATAGTCATGTAGCCACCGCTCGGCCTTCGTTCCCGAGATATTCAAAGGAATTTCAATTAAATTCAGTTTTCATTACTCCTCATACTGGCCTTATTGGTGGCGATATCTTTATATAACTTGAGGTGATATTAGGTGTAGTGCGTTAAATAATCACTCGGTGTTTAGGTTAACAATATATTTATTAACAAGTGTCTTCTTTTGATCGCGTCGCGTATCGCTCTCGGTTTCGCTAGCCAATCTCGCTGCGCGGTTACAACGCGACTTTTTCGCTTCCTGGTTCGAACCTAACTGTCGATCGGATTCGATTCTTTTCTTTTTGTCGCCTCTCAATATCCCCACTATCCACGCGTTTGTTAGGCGTCCGCGACCGTTGCCATGCACGCCTCCTTCTCGAACATTCGACGGAAGGGCCGTTGGGATATTGATGACTCATTAGGCGATATACATTGTTGTCAAGTGTCGCCACAAACTCGACCTAAATTTATGTAATCGACGTTAATCGTCTTTAACATAAATAAAAATCGGTAAATCAGTGGGTTATAGATTGGATTAGATTAATATCCTAATGCTAGGCTTGACTTAATTTTTCTTTCATACGATTTTGTAAACGTATCGTGAATTCGATTACTACTTATTTATATTACTATTATTTGTATGTTTAAAGAAGAATATGAATTTTTATTAGTACTTTGTGACTATAAAATTCTGAGTTAAGTACCGTACGGTCTCTGACAATCAGTTTAGCAAACAGCATCGCTGCATTTCCCACACCATGGTCAGATCCTTTAAACAACATCCCTGCTGTCTATTCTTTATTCTTTGGCAATGCAATGTCGGATCGCTTGCCATCGGTTTATCTGTCTAGCAACTTATCCTTCGTCAAACTGTTTTACACGTCTCTCGAAACAGTCTTGCCATTGATACTTTATAGTTCAGTTACTTCGATTCGCCTAGCATCGGCTGTCCAAATATTAGCTCAAGCGTCCTACCGAGGTTCTTACAGAGTCTTGAGCCCAGTCAGAAATTATCGCAAGACTAAATAGCGGCGGGCTATCTGTCTTTGTAACGGTAAGAAGGAGCATTTTTGCTATCAGGTATGTACACAACGAACAGACAGGTGAGCCATAGTGCAACATTTCGTATATCAATAGATTCACCGAAAATTATTTCACGATAGCATTGTTTCACTACTCTGACCCAACCCATAACTGATTCATTTTTTTTTTTTTTTTTTTTTTTTTTTTGCTAATTTACACGATATTAGAAATGGTTACGCTGACGCTGACGCTAATTCACATGGATTGAATTTTTGTCTGATAGGCGAGCGGTTCGAACACGATGAGATTTTGACATACATTATTTGATCAAAATTTTGACATATCGCGTGCAACGCTATATTACAGATGAAGTATTTTTGTAAAATATTTTAAAAGGACTATTTTGTAGGTACAAAAAGCGAGGAACGAATATCTCAATTACGGAAAAAAAATAAATTACAAGATGAAGTTCCAATGGACGTCTCTTTTCCTTGCAACGTAACAGGTAGTTAACAAAATTTATGGTTATTATTGTCAAATACTTTAAGAAATCACCTGTAAATATTATATTGTGATATTCATTCTTTAAAATCATTACTCAATTTAAACCACAGATCTTTTTTATTTCCTGTAATTTTTAGAATTTGTCTTAGGGAACAATTGGTAAATTTCTGTGGCAGGAAATTACAGCGAGGAACGCTGTTCTTCATAATTTGTAGTGGCTACAAGAATGTCAATGAGTTTTCGAGTTCATTCATAGTCTTATCCTATTAATATCATTTTTGAAGATAGATATGTAACATTACAAGCTCCTCACCCCACTGTAGTTTAAGAATAGTAAAATCGATGCCTATCTTTTGATGTTCATATGTATTCTATTGTCTTTACTTTAATTTGTTTAGCTGGCAGGTCTTCGAAAGTTCCCGAGTCGGTTCACCATTTAAAACCAGGAGACATAGATGTCATTGCCGCAATGGGTGATTCTTTGACAATCGGCGCTGGAGTTACTTCGATTTATGCGCACGAAGCGAACATTGAAGATAGAAGCATATCAGGCAGTATCGGCGGTCAAGGAACTTGGCGACAGTACCTGACTCTTCCTAATATTCTTAAAGTTTGTTCGTTTCTTACATCTGCATTGTTTACGCATGTGATTTGTGTTATCGCTATAAATGCGAATACCGAAATCTTTCATAGTCGGATTTCCCTATATGCAGGAATTCAATCCTAAATTAGTAGGTTATTCACTTG
>JACXIT010000146.1:0-11594 GCA_014737525.1 Bombus difficillimus | reverse complement strand
GAAGAAAGGTAATAATGAAATTATTGGCATTATAAATAGAGAAGTATTTCTATGCAATTCTGGTGAACTATTTTTAAGAGTTAATTACATTACCTTTTATTTACTAAAAACACACTTCAAATGTAATTAAATATTATAACTGCAATGAAAAATGATTAGTTGTCAGTATGAAATTGGACAAATTTTTTCTTTCTTTAATCTAAATTTATAACTTCATTTAATATTTAATCGTTTACGCAATAGTACATTTTTATGTTTTCCAGTTGATTTCGTTGATGATTGGAAGTAATGACTTTTGCATTAATACGTGTGCAACAACTCCGTGGTCTATGCTAAATGATCACAAAATAGATTTAATTAATACTCTTAGAATATTACGAGACAATTTACCAAGAACTTTCGTCGCTCTTATACCACCACCTCACTTAAAGGAACTGGTTGCTGCACACCAAGGAAGAGAGTCACTGCCGTGCTATGTGACATCCATGATTGGATGTTCGTGTATGTTTGCTTTACAATTTAGAGATCAAAGGCCGGAATATTATAAAATAATTGAGAGGTTTGTATAATTTTCCGAATTTAAGAAACTTTTTAAATATTTTGTGCTTGAGGATTAAACTTTATAATTACTTTATAATTATACAGTAATTATACATAAAACAATTCCCATTTTAATGAAGCTTAAGTATGTTGTGAAACTCTACTTTTTGCCGATAGGAGGTAAACTCACTTAGTTTCTGATATATTCAGAGAAAGCTGCTGCTACTGCTATATCGAATCTGACTTATAAGGCAACGTATGCGTCAGCATGGTGTGATCACTCATCTACTGTTATTGTGTGTCTATAAACACATCACTGCGACCTACAAATAATCTCTATAACGGGCAAACTATTTAATACTTATTTCGATTTTTTTTTTTTTTTACTTACCCGGAACTACCTCGAAAATGTAAAAAAATCTTTTGAATGCTCAAATCTTACATGTATTAGCGGTTGTCAAAAACTATACAAAGCCGAACCCTAGTCTAGAAAAATTGTAACACTGAGCGATCCAGTCATCGCACCGTGAGGAGGCTGACTACCATCAGACTTTAACGACGGCGTAATTGAAAAACTAATTTATATTCAATACGGATTACACTGTTGAACACGCATTTAGTTTTGCAATCTTTAACAGATGATTCGTGTATACGCTTTTGAGCTAAATACGAATTGGTCCACCATTTATCGCTAGAACGCACAGCTTTTGAAAAACTCAATTTTGAGAAAAAATGTAAGAAAAATTCAAATTTGCAACTTCGCGAATGTTCTGTTTTTTTTTTCACTAGCAGCTATCGGGTTGCGTTTTGGACGAAAAATACTGTGGGTTCCCCTGAATAAAATGATATGTAGCGTTATTGTATTATAAATATTTAAATATGTGTAGAAAATGATTAAATCGAAAAGGACGCTTAGAACGCGTCGGCTTCTTGCTTAGATTTTCCATCTTATTTCAAAAATGAAAAGTCTACATAGAACAGACATTTTTCTAAGGAAAGCATCAATAACGCTAGAAAATCATGTTTTGTTTTCAATGTAAATGCGAAAGAGTTTGACAAAACACGAGGTGACGGCAATGGTACTAAGTGTTGGCGAGTGTCTCACCCGTTGCTCAGTATAATGGAACCACAAAACGCGTAAGGCTCTTAGCCGTCGACATTGAGTTCCATTGCCGTCGTCCCGTATTTTGTGAAGCCTTTTCGCTTTTCCACGAGTTCATCCGTTATACAAATCGTTTCCCGGCAGCCATGATGTGTTTATAGAAACAGTGGATAAGCGATCGCACCACTCTGACGCATAAGTTGCCATAGACGTCAATGCATAGGTAAGATTCAAGGTAGTATTAGCAGTAGATTCTTACAAATTCTCGGAAACTACAGTTGGATAATGGTATAATGTTTATAGTATAATGTTATTTTGAATTACGAGTTTTACATTATAGTTAAATTTCATAAAAATGGGGGGTGCAGCCGCTTTTGTAACTAATTACCTTAATTTTTATTTTATATTTAAGCGTATTTCATTCTTGTTATACATTGGTGAATAACTTTATCGAAAAGAATTATTAGAGTACTATATAGATTGATCACCTTTGAATTCAATTCACATTCAGATCTTATTAATGACTCATTGATGACTTATTGAAGACTTATTGATAACTTTATAAACGTATATGAATACGTATTGAGACGACCAGTTCGTATTTCTATAACACATATCCAGTGATGTGACCGATACGGTATCGATGCTATCTATACCGATCTACAAATTTCAATCTGTTATCGATTAATATCAAGGGCACAGGTATCAGTTATCGATATGATTCTTTTCTAATCGATACCAAACAAGTAATGTACTTGAAATACCATAAACGTATCGATATTCGTCTGATACCGCAGGTTAGTTTCGATACAGATTTTTGAAGCTAAAATAAGATGAAAATCGAGAACAAAAGAATTGNCGCTTTGTTTTTTACACGAACGAACGTAGGTCAGCAGCTTACCTCGTACAAGTCGTAGAGAAGAAGATTTGGCATCGAAAACGTAAACCACTCTTGTAGGAAAAATCATTAAATCATTAAAGAAGTTAGACATTAAATCTGCTTCCTCATTAAAATCCATAATAGCAACTCGAAAATAGTCCCATTAAATTTTCGTGTAGAGAGGGTCAATGTTTCCCCTAATCCTTTACCGCCATAATTATATGATACATAATAACGCATATAAACAATGTTTATACAAATTTGATACACGCACGGCAATAGTCTCGTACGCGAGTATGCTAAATGCCGTAGCCTCGATCGCTAACATAAGACTCGGCACTTCCGACATTTCGAGAGCATGCGCGGAAATCGCACGGAACGGTTCGATGGTGAGGTAAGATACGCGCAGGGCGCGCCTAGTGAGATCTTGCTGTCCGCGCGAGTTTGCCGATCGAGTTTTGCGTGTAGCAATAAACACGACAAGATCCCCTCACTGGTCAACCAGAAGCTTGGTGTTACGCAGGAGTTGTAACATTTCGTTTCTCTTATCTCGAAGATCGGCGAGATCCTTACTCGAACGACGCGTAAACGCAACAATTATCGAGACGCAAAGAGGCTATTGACCAATTCACAATCAGCTTTTTTTTTATTATTTCACACTTATGCGATATTATTTCCCGAACAAATTTCAACTACCGTTTGATATCGATTCTAAGATGCATATGAAGAATATGCCAGTTTATTTCATTTTTTTAGATGGCAAGAGATTGACGAAGAAGTCGCTAATTATCCAGAATTTCATAGAAATGACTTCACCGTAGAAATTTTACCGACTCTGAAGAATGCAAAAATACCTCTTGCCGAGGATGGATTCGCCGATCTCTCGTATCTTAATGCCGATTGCTTTCATTGGAGTCAAAAATTACATGCACTATGTGAGTATAACAGATGAAACTATACAATTATTTAATAATTGTTATGTTGACAATCAGAAATGTTTTGTGCTTCCCAAGATGCGAATAGTCTGTGGAACAATTTGTTGGAACCAGTTGGTAACAAGAGTAGGACTTACTCTACGTTCTCTAAAAAATTTCTGTGTCCTACTTCGGAAAGACCGTTCTTGATGACGTATAAAAATTCACAGAACCACGAAACCTAAGGATGGTTAGAGAAATTAAAAACAGTTTCTGTAAATGTACGATGTATTTTTATCTTGCCATTCAATTACAGAAACGAGCAACTTGTGTGTATCAATGTGGTATATTTATGTATATTTATATTATAGATAGATTATATATATTAGACATTGTTATTGCGCAATAGAGAAAATATTTACTAGTACAAATATGATTATTACAGAATTTGACAAGTAACCGTGTTAATTAGATACTCGAGATGCTAATAACAATGATCTTAGGTTCAATAACGAATCCGCGGTCAACCGGATAACAAATATACTTTCTTCCAAAGTCCGAGTCGGACTCGTTGCTAAGATCATGAAGTATCCACTGATCGTAAAGACGTTGCTTTTCTCGCTGACGACATCGCACGAGAATGTTCCTCTCCGTCACGTTGATGCTGCAGAGGAAAACTATGATGGGGTGTGCTTCAGGGCTCGAGATCGTCGGATTCGTCAAGAACAACCCTCGTTCGGAAAGTGAGTGAAATGGACGTTGCTGTTAATTGGTTAATTTCTATATTTGTGATAAGAGAAAGATGATAACCGCCCTCGAGTGAAAGTTGCTAGCGGGAAGTGTCGTACGTGAGAAAACCAGATTTCCCGTATCTTACCAGAGTAGACAATAAATTTAAGGAACACTTGAAGTAAAAAGATATTTGTTCGGTTTGAAATACCTTAATTAGAAAAATCCTAAAATTTATGGCGGGTCCTTAGCTCGTTGGAGGTATGCAATGAAGATGTTTCGACAACGGGCAACCATCTTGCCCGATGTCCTCTCAATTTGGCAGAGCAGCTTCGGTGACACTAAACCCGGGCGCGCTCTCTTATCCCCCCCTGCAACGTACCGCTGCGAAGCACTGTCACAGTTCGATCACCGAGCAAGTGGGGTTCCCCCAATCCCGGTCCAAAAAATGGTGACCGAGTTGACCAAAACAAAACGACCAAAACTCGTTGGGTACACCGTATGGCTCAGCTGCCACCGATAGGCCGACCCCCCACTTCACCAGGCTCTGGAACTGATTCCATCTTTTCTCGTTTTCCTCCTTGTGCCAGTCTGCGGGATGCCTTCTCTCCTAAAATTTATAATGCATTTTGATATTTTTTTACAGTGTGGTATCGTTCGATTACAAGTTTATTTAGTCATAACTGATAATGTAACTATTTAATTAATTTTAACACTACTAAGTTAGTGTATTTTATTATATACTGTACTTTATAAAAGCAGAAAAGGCGGCGCGATTAATTGGGAACAATACCAGGTAAAAAATAACTGCTCACAACAAAAAAAGAAAAGAAGAAAGAAAACGCGTTGCTAAAATCAGAAAGGGGGATCTTCCCGTTCGATCACGCAGCGATATTCTTCACAGAGTGGAGATCGCCTTATTCGTATGGTTAAGTGTTATCTCCGCCATCCTTTGAGGCACGGTGACCCTAACGGGGGTACTTCTAAGGACCCCGCCATGCGCTCGGCCAGGAGGGAGGACTTCTCGACGACCTCCCTCTCGACAGGCGATTTCCAGGATCAGGGCCCCCGTGACCGCCCTCCTAAGTCGAACTTCGGCGATCTCGAGCTCGGAGGGATTAATCTCCCTCCGAACCGTCGACATATTTCAAACAGCTGCGAACAGAAATGATAACAATTTTGTTTTAGCTTAATGATAGTTTCCAAACAAGTAGACTTCATAAGATCATCTTTATCGCTTAATTATAAATCACATTGAAAGCGTAAACACGGCGGTGCAATTCTTCACGAATATAAAGATTATGCTAAACAAACCGAAGATTGCTTTAGTTACATATTTCTCCTCACAAGTAACAATGAGCAAAGAAGCAAAGGAGCGGTCATTAGAAGAACGATGTAACGCATATATCATTGTTGAGAATTGTGGATCATAATTGCCGAAATACAAGTGAAGGAACACTAATGTTACACGTAGAATTCATATTAAAATAGTTTTATATTTATTTGATAAACGATTTCCAGGATCTTCGTCGATATACATTTGCACGCGTCTCAACACTCTCTTCGTTCCACCATCTTCCATACCACACTGCCAACGGAGCAGCTTCATTCACCTGTTTTTCGAGACGCCGCGCACACGCATACTTCCCCACACTCATATTCACATACGTGTATCATTACTACGTGGTCAATTTAGTCTAGCACAGAAAATTATACATATCTCAATAATCACAAATATGTTGTTCATTGAATGACAGTCTTATCAACTGTCGATGACCTTCGACATATTTTTGGTAACATAGGAATCAAGGAGCATGGAAACACAATTAAGATGATGGGTTTTAGAAACATAGTTAATTATAATAAGTGAAATACAGTATGTATGCGCTACAGCTAATGCGTGGTGTAATAGAAGGAGTTTCCTCGGTGTCATTGTAAGCTGCTTAGGTTGAATTGCATTCGAGCGGCAGTCAGCAGTTTTGGCATGTAAGAGATTCAAAGGCGTACGCAGTTTTAATAAGATTCCTGATATTCTTCGTTATATTCACTTAGAATTTGATTAAAGTTCTAATAGGATACAGACAGTAATTACAGATAATATCTGTAGCACGGTAAATGCATTTCGTTTTAAACTCTAATTTTATGTACGACAATTGATTGCATGGCGGCAATGTGTGAAAAATGTGACACATTGCTCTTAGTTAACAACAACGTTATGTCCAAATGCAATGCATTAGGGAAATGTACCACGATTGAGGGTAAGCAAACTGCAGTTACAGCGTTCTCGCTTTCACAATTCAAATCTCGATGGCAGAATTACATCGAAACGAGTCACCATCCAGAATTATATGCGGAACTTAAAACGGTTGTCGAAAAAGTACTTTATATTCGCTATATTAAAATCGTTCCTCCGTCTGCGACATAATATAATTATAATATAGTTATAATATATAAATATAACAATTACAAATATTCTAATTGGGATAAACCTTCTATCCGATTAAATGATATTTATATTATATCGACTTCGAAGGAGGACTTCTAATTCGATGAGTATATACTTTTCTTTCCTTTTTTTCATGAACGTTCGCCAATTTCTACGAAACTCCTCGGCCAATCGAGGTACGTTTCGTATCTTGTAGGATATATTCTCTCGTTCATCTCCTTAAGAAAACTTTTTCGATTTGTTTATTCTAAACTATCTTCTGTTTTAAAAACCTAATTTCACCGATGAATGATATACCGATTTCGTGTATGTCTATCGATTTTCATGAAACGGCTTGATGAACCAAAACGATTGGTCTCGTTATATAATCTTTTTGCGTTAATTTTTCAGTGATTGCTCTGCAATCGTTGAACTGATACCAAGATGCTTCGTGTAGGGTGTTTTGTGTTGATCCTATTAAAGAATTTTTCACACATGATCATTGTCAAGTACCGTCTTCAGTTTCCTTTCGACTGCCGAAGCCTGTAGACGTGTGTCTAGTTCCCAGTGAAGTTCACAATAAGTGACGATACCCCGTCGACAGTGAGTTAAAGCAGAAAAAAAACAAGTGTTCTCTAAACTTACTCGTGGAAAATCCAACATTTTTAATCTCTAATTCAAATCATAGCTTCTCGACTAGTTATTTCAATTTGAATTAACAAGCTCGCTACTTAATATGTCCCACCTTTCAAACCACACCAACAGCATCAAAAAACGTAAGTTTGATTCAGTCAAAAAAAGTGTAAACACTAGTCAGAACCAACCGTCAACAAGACACATTACCACTCCCAACAGATTCGCAATATTAGAATCTACAGACAATAGTATGGACGCAGTTGAAACAACAACAATTCAACAAACACAAAAAAATCCTCCTCCCCCGCCAATCTTCATTGATGATGTTATCGACATTCAAACAATGAGGAAGTCCATCGAGAAAGATGTTAATAAAGAGGATTACATACCCAAAATTAAAAACAATCAGGTTAAAATCCTGCCGTCCAATCCAAACTCCTACAGAAAACTAACAAAGTTACAAAAAACTCTGAACGCAAACTTTCACACATATCAACTGAAATAAGAAAGACCTTTTCGAATGGTACTACGCAACATCCACCACTCAGCTAACTTAGATGAACTGAAACTAGAACTCTTAAATCATGGCCATGAAGTAACCAACATTAGCAATACAAGGCATAGAATCACAAAAAAACCCGCTATCCCTATTCTATATTGGTTTAAAGCAAAAACCAAATAACAAAGTAGCCTATAATACGAATCGTTTAATGAATTCGATAGCAAAAATTGAACCATCTTTTACAAAAAAAAGAGATAGTTCAATGTAAAAGGTGCCAAAGATACGGCCACACGCAAAAACATTGTAACCGCAATCACCGCTGCGTTAAATTTGCTGGTATTCACCCTACAGATCAGTGCGTACTTCAGAAACCAAAGTGCATCCTCTGTCAAGAAGAGCATCCTGCGAACTGTCAAGGTTGCACAGCCTACAAGACTTTATACAATAATAAGTACCCCAAACCCAGAGCTAAGGACCTAACCCATCAAGCACCAAATACAAGAAAATTCACTACCCCACCAATCTCGTACGCACAGGTAGTTCAAGGAAATCAAAGCAGACCGAAAATCCATGGTCCTCAGATCACAAACTAGTGTTCCCAGTTCACAAGACACGGATAAATTCAATAATCTTGAAAAATTAATCGTGAAACAAACAGGGCAAATTAATAACTTGCTATCATTACTTACAATCATCGTGAACAAATTAACACGCTCCGACGTAAAATAAAACCAATACGCTCTTTGGAATGCTAACGGTCTAGCTCAGCATAAATACGAACTAGAACTCTTCCTAAAACAACGAGAAATTGACATAATATGTTATAACTTTTATCATACCCAACATCCCAGTGGAAAGGCCCACGGCAGCACCGGAATTATCATCAAGACCAGCAATAAACACCATGAGCTTCCATCATTCCAGAAGGACTACCTCCAAGCCACAAACGTAGCGATAGAAGATTGGCATGGTCCAATCACCACATCAGCAGTATACTGTCCTCCTAGACATTCTATTTCCACAGAAAACTTCGACAAGTTCCTCGAATCAGTTCTGCCTGAGCAGTTGACCCAAGCGGACGTGCGAAACAGTGCCTACGTAAGTGCGACAAGACAAAGTGACAATCATAACCAATCGCTAAACAAGCAAAAAAAAAAATGCAGCAAATAAAGCCAATAAAAATATTAAACAACGGTGAAACATACATGATAAACAGAGCAGTAGATATAACAGACCCAACCAAACCAACAAACGAAGAAATAGAAATGGATACCACACAAACGAACGACGAGAGGAACAACACCAACATCGAACTAACACACCAGAACGAAAGCTGGAAGATTGTAACTCCCAGCAAAAAAAGAAAAATAACACCAATCACAAATGCTAGGAGAGCCGTAGAAACAGAAAGGCAACAATGGCTCCAAGCTATACTCCACAACTCCTTCAGCGCACTGCCACAAGAGAGGGAAACAGATCCAACATACACAACCAAAACATACATCACAAAACCACCACCCATCTATATAGATGCGCAGATAATAGACCCCCTCATCGAACTGCTAAACACCACGGCAGGCAACGAAAACTACACCATCAAGCAAATGAAACTGGACCAGGTGAAAGTACTAACCAACACCCCAGAAACCTACAGAAAGGTGGTTAAATTACTAAAAGAAAAAAACGCCGGGTACCACACATACCAGCTTAAAGCGGAAAAAGGCTACAAGGCAGTAATCAGAGGATTACACCCAAAAACAAATACAGGAGCTATATGCGAAGAACTAGCCAAAATCGGACACCAGGTAAGGACAATAAACAACATAACCAGATATGACACCAAACAACCACTACCGCTATTTTTAATTGAATTAGAACCCAAAATCAATAACAAGGAAATTTTTGAAATGAAAAAAATTTTAAACACAATAATCACAGTCGAACCACCCAGACATAAAAAAGACATACTACAATGCATGCGGTGTCAGCAATACCGACATACCAAAAACTACTGCAGCAGAAACCTGGCGTGCGTTAAATACGCAGAAAAGCACCTAACAACAAACTGCCCATACGAGGGAAAAATAAATGACGTAAAGTGCTACAATTGCGGTGGAAACCACCCAGCTAGCTACGAAGGCTGCACAATCAGAAAACAAATACAACGCAAACTGTTTCCGCTGCTTCGAAACAGGATATACAATAACTATCACGCACAATAGGACAGCGCAGAAACCGAGATATCAACAAACGTACACCACGTAATGAATTTCAATCACAACAACACCAACACCCCTGGACGCCGAAGCTACGCACAAGCAACCAAACAAACAACACCCATAGACAACCAAAACCAGAACAATAACACCAACGACGCTACAGAAATCAAAGAACTCCTAAAGCAATCCATCAAAAACACTGAAATGCTAACAAGTATGATTAGCGAACAAAATGCAGTACTCAGACAGCAAACACAACAAATCACAACCATGTTACAGCTACTTACAAACATGATAAGCAAAAAATAAAAATGGACACGATCAAAATAGCAGCCTGGAACTCTAACGGCCTACAACAAAGAGCCCTAGAAACTCAAACATTCCTGTATCACAACAACATCGATATATTACTCGTATCAGAAACGCACTTCACCACAAAAAGTTACATAAAAATACCGCACTACACCATATATGATACCAAGCACCCCTCAGGAAAAGCACACGGAGGGACAACAGTAATAATAAGAAACGAAATAAAACACCACCTACACAGCCAAGTTAGCAAGGAATACTTACAAGCAACCACAGTTACCGTACAATCTAGCAGCAACCATTTACAGTTGTCAGCAGTATATGTACCACCGCGTCACAAAATTACAGCACAAATGTGGGAAGGGTACTTTCAACAATTAGGCGACAAGTATATCGCAGCGGGAGACTACAACTCAAAGCACACACAATGGGGATCAAGAATCACTACATCACGAGGTAGAGTCCTGGAAAAATACATAAAAAAAAATAACCTGAATCTATTATCCACAGGATGACCGACATACTGGCCGACAGACCTGAGCAAAATCCCTGACCTACTGGACTTTGCAGTTACAAAGGGACTAAACAGTAACAAAATAAACATAGCACCCAGCCTAGAGCTTAGCTCCGACCATACACCCATAATAATTACATACAAAAGCAAGCCAATACTCTACAACAACTCAGAGACACTATGCAATAAATCCACCAAATGGCAAGCATTCAAAGAAATAATTGAGAACAAAATCAACTGCAACATCCCACTGAAAACGCCTGAACTCATCGAACAAGCAATAACAACACTTACAGAAACTACCCAAGAAGCACCACTCTACCTGAACCAAACATAAGACAAACAAAAATAATTCCGCCAGACATCCTCGACCACCCCACCAGCACAAAAAAACGTAAGCTTGACGCAGTTAAAAAAAATGTAAACACTAACCAGAACGAACCGTCAACAAGTCACATCACCACCTACAACAGATACTCAATATTAGGATCCACAGACAATTCTATGGACGTAGTTGAAACACCAACGAATCACCACACACAAAAAATTCCTCCCCCCCCCCACCAATCTTCATTGACGACGTCATCGACATCCAAACCATGACAAGATCCATAGAAATGGCAATCAACAAAGAGGACTACACCCTCAAAATTAAAAACAATCAGGTTAAAATCCTGCCCGCCAACCCGGACTCCTACCGGAAACTAACAAAGCTACTCAAATCGCTAAATGCAAATTTCCACACCTACCAACTAAAACAGGATAGACCTTTTCGAGTAGTACTACGAAATATCCACCACTCAGCAAATCTAGAAGAATTA